>RJWT010044670.1:0-11753 GCA_004365215.1 Cuniculus paca
CATGTCCAAAAAGAGAGAGACAGAGAGAGAGAAAAGAAAATCCAGAAATGGATGGAGGTAGGGAAAGAAGGGAAAAGGGATTTAAAAAGTGAGTTAAGATATGTACCAATTCCTCACAAGGAATGTAAACATGTACTACAGACATGTACTAGTGAAAAAAAATAACTTCCCTATTCAAGGCTGCTGTCCCGCACCACTCATTTTCTTCTTCCAAGATTTGGAAGAGGAAATCTGATGAGTGGTACATAGATCACTTGTGGAATTGTCACACACAAAAAATAAGTTTTATGGTTTCCAAAGAACAGGAGGATATGGTGCACGACATGTTATAATCCTAAAAGAAAACAAGAGTAACGAGTGAGCTAATTTGATTTGTCAGAGTTCAACCCTTTGAGTACTTTATAGCATTCTTTTCAATATGAAAAGTTGGAAACAACAGTAGTAGAACAATGTGTTCTCAAAATTAACTTATTAAACCATTCTTCATACACACATATGTGCACACATGCATGAACACACATGCGCACACACATGCACACACATGCACACACACTCAGTGTAAATTTCTCATAGGAAGGAACAAAGTCTTGCCAATTACCCAACCATTGGTAATGTTCTTTCTTACCTTAACTGAATCACAATGTTCTTTCTTACCTTAACTGAATCATGGTCGTATCTTGATATTTTATAGTGTATGAGCAAAGCAATAAATCTAACCACCACCAATGTACTCTAAAAACAGAGCCAAGAAGAAACTCGGCTCGGCAATTGGTTTTTGAGGATACATTTGTTTTAAACTCTCTCCTTCTACTCTGCATTTCATGCTTTATTTTTCTTTTCAAATGTTGATTGGTTCGGGTTCTTTACCTGGTGAGAAGAATGAAGCTTGTAGCCTTAAGATATTTCAGTTTTTAATGGACCTTCTGCACGGGTTGTTTAGTTTTACATTAACATTTTACACTGGAATGAAAAACACTAAAAGTTAATAAGAATGATCCCCACTGTTTTAGAATTTCTCTCCTTGCCCTCCTTATAGAGCAGTAATTTTTAATTGATAATTATAGTTTATAACCTCATCCATCTTACTAGTAATACAAGGATGCCAAAATGACCATATGGCAATTCTTACTTTAATGTGAAGGAAGAATTACTCTCCTGAGCACTCAAACTTAAATAAGAATAGTCTCGAGTTCCAGAGACCATATATATTTTTTTAAAACTTTGTAAATAGGTTAATAGGTGTAACTGTGAAAAGTGTTGTACTCACTTTCACTCCTTATTTCCAACTAGGAGAGAAATGGTGTCATAAATTTGTTGCTTTTTCATTGCATTATTCCTTAGGTTTTTTTTTTTCTAAACATCGAAAGATGTTGCAAACAGAAGTATAACTAAAAAAAAGTCAATTCCCTTCTCCCAAGCCCTTTCTCTATTGTGATAGGACAGACTCCGTACCCTAACATGGGATGATACCCTGTCAAATTTTGAAATGATCATTACTGACTAGAGTGAGAAGAACTTGGGAGCGAGACCAGGTGTAGTGAAGGAAGTTTATGTTCTACTCATGAACATTGTCCATTCTTGCCATCTGGGTCACTTTCCTCTTGAATATTTTGAACTATCGCTGCCATGGCTAGGAAAAGAAGTTGAATTGCATCTATAGAAGAAATCTTTTTTTAAAAAATTCTTCTCTAGAAAGTCCTCCATTCTCTTTACCCACAGTTGGAGACAAGTGATAAATATTTATATGCTCATTCATATTTTTATGCTTTTCACTCAGTAGTGGATCATCCACATACTTCTTTCAAAAATCTTCTTTCCACATTTCAAATCATTTTTCCTAAAACTTTTCCACTAGCAAGTTAATTTAGTCACCCCCCACCCTATGAACTGATCTTAAGATTCATCTCAGGTCTTTACTCCTTCCATGAACAGGGACCATGAGTTGTACTGACTGTAATTTCACCCACTGGGAACACGTCTACTTAACTGTCCTTCAGGGCCTCAACTGGATGAGGCTATAATATCAAGCTTTCTATTTGAAGTTCAGCATATCACACAGAACTTTTTGCAAATCAGTTTTTACCTTAGTCAATCAGTGAGTCCTCAGGAATTCTTTGTGAGAGCAAAATGTGGATTTAGAAGGATAGAATAATACGTCAGGTGTAAGAAAATGGACAATAGGCACCATTTCAAAAACTTCTTTGCTCTTCCAAAAATCTGCTCATACTTGATCTTATATATTCACCTGCCACTCCATCTCTCCCTAGAGAGTTATGGATAGATTGAGTCGATGTGCAACAATACATTTTGAATCATAATTATCACTGTGCTAGGTTCTGGAGATACAAAGATGGATGAGAGATGGTAACTTTCCAACTTCCCTGGGGCAATATATTGTCTAGAATCAGAGACAGATAAAAAATATAAGAGAGTTCAGTGCCAAAATTATATGTATATATATATATATATATATATATATATATGGATGTGGCTTGTGATATATGCATGCATGACTTCACAATAGACATGGAATGATTTCTAATAAAAAGGAAAAATGAGAGATCATGACAAAAATCAGAGTGTGTCAGTTACTTTGAACTTAATCTTGTATATTTAGCACATTTTTAATATGTGAGCCTGGGTAGGGTGGGATAAAGTACCATGAGTAATGCACTGAGAAGACATGGCACTGCTCTTGCTTGGGAGAACTCACTTTAGTGTAACATGTCACTCCGGGATTCTACCCCTGGGACTCTGGCAGGGAGTACCTAAGATCTGTAACTGTCATAATTGACCCTCAATCAGAGAAGAGCGCTGAGGTATTCTGGCAGAATGTGGGCTATGGGATATCCTCATTAACAACACTGCAATAGTTAGGGAGCCAGTACAGTACAGAGTAAATCTAAAAGCTGTCAGCCTGAAACCAAGCATAACTCATTCCACCAAAAATACTGCACAACTGATCTGTGGAAAGTGATTAATTATTATAAGCCTTAGTTTCATGACAATGTTTCTAACTATTACTGTATGTTGTAAGTAATAGTTCTCAGTCAGTAATTCCAAATGGTGTATATTAAAGAGTATTTTCTCTTGAGGTTAAGGAGATGATTTAATAAAGCAATTCCTATAAAGTATCTACCTGCTCAGTTCCTGGCCTAGATGTACTCAATAAATATTAGCTAATATTATTGGCATTTGTTTCACCTGGAATTCACTGATGAATTCAGTACAGCTAAGACATTCTTTGATATCGCTCCTTATCTCTCTATGGAAACTTAATTAACACAACACTTAGATTAATTAAGAACACTGATTACGTGAACAAAACCCTCCAGCTAGGCATGCATTTTTTTCCATACTAGTATTGCTTGAACTGATAGATGCATTGTAATGTTGCTTTCAGCAACACGCCAGGAGTAGATTACATAAGGATAATCCAAAACTCATCCTGCGTGTGGGCACAAGCAAAGCTGAAGTAATTCGGCACTAACACAGCCCATCATTTAAAAATTATATCGAAAACCAGTCAACTCCATAAGAAGAAAAATCAAGCAGATAATTGTTAGGCAAAACATTTCATTTTTTATCTAGATGGGTTAGAGCCCCGTGTAAACTGGTCATGATTAATACATGCAAGGCCATGATCAAGCAAGAGACCATCGACTATTTCAGTGTTCTTTTGCAAGATTGGACCTAACTAAAACATAGCTCAAATTACAAGAAAGTTAGTAGGAATTTTACGGAAGAAAGTGGACTGCCGTGTGTTTCATCATGGATTAGTGAAGAGGCAGTGTAGCATGATGATAAAAGATGAATATATGGGAATCAAAAATTCTGGTTTGCAATTCCAGTGCATCCATTTACTGCCCAAGTGAATTTGCACAAGCTTAATTTCCCTTTTTCTTAATTTTCTGTACCATAAAGTTCCTCTACTAAAGGGATTAGAACATGTAAAGTGCTCAGAATTGTGTCTGGCAGTTAATAAGCTTTAAATTAACATTAATTATTTTTATCCTCCACATGACTCATTAATTATCAGAGAAATGCGATTCAAAACCACAGTGAGATATCACCTCCCATCTGTTAAATGCCTATTATCAGGAGAGGGAAGGAGGGAGAAAGAGAGGGGGAGAAAAGGGGAAAGAGAGAGAGAGAGATAGAACAAGTATTGACAACAGAATAGCAAACTGGAACATTAGCACACTGTTAGTGGTGATGTAAATTGGTACAACTACTATGGAAAACAGTATAGTGTTTCTTCAAAAAACTAAACATAGAAGTAATTTGTCATCCAGTGATCCCATTTCTGGATATATTCAAAGGAAATGAAATCTGTATCTTGAGGAGATATCTGCACTCCTGAGATCATTGCAGCATTGTTCACTACAGCTAAGATATGGTAATGACTTAAGCAGGGATTAAGGGAACTTCAAGATGGTATCCAAAGAGTCCATCCTTAAATTCTACTGGTATTCCACACCACTCCAATTCCTCATGATGGTGTGTGGGTTCCCCCACTTGCTTTTCAAATCCAAACCAGATTTTTCCTAAGTAATCCATGTCCTTTCCTGTTACCTTCTCAAAACTTACCTGTCCAAGGTCTTACCTCAATTCTTAAACTTTTTGAGCAGTTGGAACTCTATTGACAAAATTAACTTGCAAAAGTGGATACTATAATCTTTCCAGATGATGCTATTTCTGTCATAATAGAGGACTCAATGCTTTCCATCAAAATATTGGTTAACAGTGTTTGCTTCAGTCTATTAGGGAAATAGTTTTAAAGGAAAAGTTAATTTGGAACTCTTCGAATCATATACATGCCTGCACAACGTTTGTCCTGATGAGTGAGATGATGCTGAACAGAAGAAAGAATCCAGCTTCTTAGTGGTAGGTATTTTAAGTAGCAGTGAAAGACTATTCAGTGCTTCTTCAATGCCACACGCTGTATGCATGTTAGCTTGTTTAATTCTCACAGTCATTCCGTAGAATAGGTAACATTAATAGTCCTACTTATGAATGAGGAAACTAAGGGACATACTAAATGGGATTACACTGCTACGTTATCTTTTAAAACAAAATTCAAAACCAGCTTGGAAACTTTGTTATTTTACTGCTCTGTTCTGATACCTCCTATGGAGTAGCTCTTTAAATTCCTACAAAAGCCATGAACTATGTCAATGCTATTAGTTCTAAATAGAAAGAATGTTTGGTCTCTCAATAAGGAAATAGAATTGGCATTCAAATTCAGTCTGCCTATTCCCAAAGGTTGTGTTATTTCCACCATACAAAATGGCTTCTCTATATTCTCAAGGTACTGGTTTGCTTCTTCAGTTTCTCTTGTATCTATTTCCTTACAATGGAGTTGATTCATACTGTCACCTCAGGCAAGGTGGCAGTGGGAATTTGACCATTTATTTTTCCAAAGACCTCTAATGTTGGGTGGGGTCTAACTTTTGGGGACTGTTTTCCAGTGTGCCTTCAAGAAAACAAATGTGGCAAGTTCTAGCATTTAGACTGCCTAATAGACAATTTAAAAAACTAAAGGTGACTTTACTCAGATAAAGTAATTCTGCCTGCACTACTCTAAAGTGATTGAAGTCTTGTAATTCTGTGTGCCATTAAGGAGTAATTAAAAACAAGCACAGTAGGATTTAATTCTCTCACCATCACACTGCAAAGTCACAGATTTTTGATTCCCATTTCATTTGTTTTAGAGACAAGGCAATCAGAGCATGGATCTTTCTTATTTCTTTTCGTATTTCTAGTTACCTTTGCCATTTAAGGGACCTGCATCCCTCTGACAATGTTTCAGGTAAAAAGGATTAACCATGGAACAAGGTTGGAGGGTGGTGTGTTGAAAATAATGCCAACAGAATAATCCCGAGAGGCCCTGATTTTTCCCATGGTGCCTTCCTCCTAAATCCCTCCTCTTTAACTCCCCATCCCCTGTCCACACTTGACTGAATTAGCCTCTCATTAGGGGAAGGAAAGACTTGAACAGAAACAAAGCTACGAGAAAAGCAGTCTTCGGTGGAAGTATAAAGAAGAATGTGTACTAGCTTTTTGTTATTGTTGTTTTTGTTTTTCTTTGAGAGTACATTTTATTATGGAGAAAGAAGAAGAAAGGAGCTCGTGGCTTTGAGCGCCTGTACCTCCCAAGCTTACTGGGGTAAGCTCTTGGCAGACGCTTAACCTTCAGGAGACTCCCGTGAGCTAGGTATTTACCATCCGGATTTTACAGCTGATGAAATCAAAAAGGCTAAATTACTTGCCTAAGGGCATACTGTTAAAAAGGATCAGAAGCAGGTTTCAGGCCTGACTCTAAAAACTGATCTTTTTGGAGGGCGTCATTCTGACAGTTTACAACTTTATTTACAAGTGTATTTTGAGCTGGACGCTGATCCTGGAGTGGTGGGAACGCCAAAGGTGCGAATGCTGCCCTCTATCGGAAGAGGGTGGAACTTTTCTCTCATGGTTTGGCTTTCCCTTTGGAGGGACCTCCATTAGTGAGTGACACTCCTGGCTTCTGGTTCCATTCTTCCTGTCCTTCCGCCAGGGCAAATGAGATATCCCCACATCGGGTAAGTTGAAAAGAAGGCATTGAGCACAGCGTTACCCGCTTCCTTCTGTTTTGGGCACTGCTGGCTGGTCAAGAGGATGCGCTGTATCCTGTCTCACAGATTCTTCTAAATGAGATCTTCTCTACTGTATATGCATAGTGCCTCCAAGGAAATGTTTGAAAATTAAGGAAGAAATCGTGTGTGTGTGTGTGTGTGTGTGTGTGTGTGTGTGTGTTCTATAGTTTCAGGCTTACAAGTCCTCCTATGAGCAAGTGAGTTTTCTAGTTGGTCTGTCAGTGAAGGCTGCTTATGTAGGCTTGTCTCTAAATCTATCACTGTCAGATTTGTGCCCTCGTACTTTTCCACATCAACGCTGGTCCTGATATAAGTGACAATATTTAACTATAATCTCTGTATGCTTGACTGTTGCTTTGCCTGTGTCTCAATCAGTTGTGAACTCAGTGGTGGCCCCCAAACCCTCAGTGGCCTCACAATCCCAAGGGAGACCCAAGTGTGGTACATGATGTGGTAACAGTGTCCTCTGTCATTAGCGAGTGCTAATCTTTATAGGAAGAAACACACAGGGCCAACTTTCTGGGTGTTCGTGGGCAGACCTGTGTTTAGAAGGCAATATGCTTGGTTGAAGGTTCTGCTGCTCCTGGCATGAGATTCCTAATTTTAAAACAGAGTCTTGTGTTTGTTTTTTTTTAACATTGGGAAATAACGTAAAACAGCTGATTCTTTTAATTGAGATCTTATTGAGATACTGTACATACATAGTTCCTCCAAGGAAATGTTTGAAAATTAAGGAAGAGCCATGGTGTGTGCGTGTGTGTATGCCTGTGTGTGCATGTGTATGTGCATTGTGTGTATGTGTGTGCATGTGTGTACGTGTGTATGTGTGTGTACACGCATATGTATGTATGTGTGCATGCGAGTATGTACATGTGTATGTGTATGTGTGTGTGCATGTGTCCATGTGTGCGCGTATGTGCATGTGTATGTGTGTACACACGTATGTATGTTGTGTATGTGATTATGCGTGTGTGCATACGCATATATACATATGTATGTGTGTGTGTTGAACTCTGATGCCTAATCGTCCAAATTTTTTCATAATGTGTTTTATATAATCTGGTAACTTTACTATAGTTTTCTGAAAAGCAGTATGTTTTTGGAGAGTGATGTAGTTAATAGAAACAGGATCTGAAAGAACAGAAAATTAATCTTTTTTTTCCTGTACACACTGTGACTTAGAGAAAAAAGTTCATTATTTTTTTAAAAAATGGGACTGTTACCACTCACAAGTTTATCTGAGAGTTAAAAAATATGATAGATAAAATAATTGGTTGTCTTCTTATTGTTGAGTTGTGGGGGTTCTTTGTGTTTTCTGGATAAAATCTTTTGTCAGATGTGCATTTCTTCCAGTCTGTGGTTTGATTTTTCATTTTCACTTAAAGAGCAAAATTTTTAGTTTTCATGAAGTCTTACTGAATTTTTTAAATCTTATGGTTCTTGTGTCCTAATGCAAGTCACTAATATTTTCCCTAATGATTTCTTTTAAAAGTTTTACAGTTTTAGCTTTTGCACTTAGGTTTACTATTTCCAGTTTATGATGTAAGTGTCCACATTTATGATTATTATGTTTTGCTTATGAATATCCACTTGTTATATACTATTTGTTGGAAAGATAATCCTTTCTTTCACTGAATCGCTTTGGAACCTTTGTCAAATATCAACTAACTATCTAATGGTGGGTCTATTGCTATACTCAGTTATTCTGACTATATAATAAGCCTAGAATCAGAGAGTTTAAGTCATCCAACTTCATTCTTTTATAAAGTTGTCTTAGCTGTTCTAGGGTTTGTTTGCTTCTCTGTATAAATTTTAAAACTGTTCAAATTTTTATAGGGATTGTGTTGTGTCGAATTGATATATTATTTGAGTACAACTGATATTTTCATTATACTGACTGTTTAATGCTTGACCACAGTATATATCTGCATTTATTTAGATCTTTGTTTTTTCTCAGTGTGATGGATTAAAAACTGGTGGTCAACTTAACACCAGCTGCACTGAATCAGTGTGGTGCTGAGCGTGGATGGCCCACCTGAGGACTGTTGCCAGAATAAAGAGGAGACCTGGAGAGGAAGAGTAGCATTGTGGTTTCTCCTAAGTGTTGCTGTTGTTTGGGGGATGTTGGTTCTCCTGGAGGAGCTTGTCATGCCGGCCTCCCTGATACGAACTCAGCTGTTCTCATTTTCGGAGGAGCTTGAGACCTCGTTGTCACTGAGAATGGCTATGGTACTTTTCTGAGAGCCCTGGTTCTTATTTTGAGTGTTAATTCCTGGCTCCAGTGCAGAACTCTCAACCTACGGGCACAGATCCTTCATCCCGCTGGCATAGACTTTCTAGCTTCCACCACTGGCCTCGGGGCCTTCCCAGTGCGAACCTGTGAGACAGATTTTCACGAGTCATTGTTGTGGGCCCTCGGCTGCCAGTTAGACCATGGTGGGCACTGTCATGGGCTCTAAGTTTTTAGCTGAACTCATGTAGATTATTGCCATGGGATCCAGGCCCTCAGCTGGATTCTCTAGGTGTTTAGTGTACGGACAGATTTCCTGCATTTTCTTTGTATTTAACTCCTTGGGTGACCATTATAAATAATACTGTAAATTATGTGTCCTGTGAACCGGGTTCAAGATAAAACCAAGGAGCCAGAGACGGTGCCAGTTAGAATTTAAGAGCCTTTATTAGCCAGCTGGCGACTGGACAGCAGGACCCACGCAGGGAACCACTGTGCAGTGCCGAGTGAAGGGAGAGCTAGGTATTTATGTACTATAACCATACCCCCGGTGACAATGGTTACAGTTAAACATGCATCTATGACGTCCTGATTGCCATTTCCATTGACAATGGTTACAATTAAACATACATCTATAACATCCTGGTTGACATACCTGCTGGGGCACGGTGCACCGAACAAGCCTGAGAATACAGAACTAAGTTACATTCTCAAGGGGGGGGAGTAGCCTTGCAAGCAAGGGAGTGGGGAGGTAGAGACAGGGTTCAGTAGTTTTTCTATTATGTTAGCCTATAACATCCTGTATATAATTGTTCTGCTTGTACCCCTGATTACAACATTCAGCAATGTTCTGTTGTTTTCAGTTTATAGATTATGCACATGTTATAAAAGCTATTCTCAGTATTTCCTATGTTTTGAAGCTATTGTAGATAATTTTATCATTTCCAATTATTTGCTGTTGGTATACAGAAAAACATTTGATTTTATGTTTTGACTTTATGTCTTGAAATTTTACTAGGTTCACGTATTACTTTTTGTCACTTCAATATTCTTTAGAATTTTGTACCTCAAAATTGTGTAATCTGTGGGTAGTCTCATTTTTCCTTTTCAATCTGTATGCCATTGTCTTTAGACTGCCTTATTACACTGGCAAGGTGTCATGGTTTGTGTCTAGATGTACCCTCCAAGCCTTGTAGGGACATCGGGCTTTTTCAGAGGTGGCTGAATCTAGAGTGTGTGATGCTGGGATTAAGGGTGTGTGATAAGTAAATAACTCCATGGATTGATTTGGCACAGTTTTGGCTAGGATTATGAGTGCTACATGCAGCCCAGAGCAGGTAATCTGCATACAATACAACGGACAGAAAGAGTCTTGTCCTGCTCACCTCGTTGCTTTTGCTGTCTTCCTTTGCCATGAATAGTTGCCCCTCTGCCATGTGCCACACTGTATTGGTGCCAGCAGGTTATGGACTGAAACCTCTACAAACTATGAGGTAAATAAATCTTTCCCCTTTTAACTTGGGTGGTCAGGTATTTTGTTTCAGCAATGAAAAAAGTAACTAAGTCACAAGGATTCCCAAAAAGAAATGGAATAGAAGTTGTTCAAATGGAAATCTTTGCTTTGTTCCCAATCTGTGTTCCTTGATAATTATGGACTTAGTGTAGATGTTATTTATCTCTTTGAGGAAGAATTCACTCTGTAGTTAGGCTGCTTACCATTTCTATCACAAATACACGTTGCATTTTGTCAAATGTTATTTGGGCAAATTTTATGGTGATTGTGTAATTTTTATTTTGTAGTCCATTAATATACTGGTTTGCATGTTATATATAATTTGATGTAATGTCTGTATGTATATAATATGAATATCATTAGCTTGAGTTTTTAGAAATTTTTCCATTTCTTCTGATTTGTTAAATTTCATATCTAAGCTATTCCTAATACTACTTTATAATTAAAAAATCTTGATGTTTTTCTATGTTGATGTTCTGTCTTTCCATTAATATTGCTGATTTTATATTTTCTTATCTTTTTATTCTGATCAATTTTGCTAGAAATGTTTCAATTTCATTGATCTCAAAGGATCAGTGTTTTGTTTTAATGATTTTTTATGCTCTATTGTCTATTTCATTTATTCCTTCTATCTTTATTGTTTCTTTATTTTCTGCTATAACCCGAATGGAGAGCAGGGTCGTGAGAGGGGGCAATGGGACATTAAAAAGAAACAAGACACATGAAAGGAAAGCAGGGACCAGGTGGGACCTGACCTCTCTGATGGAGAGACCTCAGCATATGTGGTAAGTGGGGGAAGTGTGCAACGGAATCAAAAGTGCAAGATCTTAGTGTTTTGCTGAGAACACTGAAAGCAAAACATTCTCAGAACTGTCTGTGCTGTAGTTACCAGGAAGAACACCAAGGGTAGACACCTGTTGAGATGCAACTGAGCTAGAGGCCAACCTGTTTACACAGGCTGCCTCTGGCATTCCATGTCTTTGGGGCTGACTTTGCTCTGGGCTCAAGGAGTTTGCCAGCCTTGGGCTCCGCCACTCTCCATAATTTTCTTATTGTTGGCTTAACTTGCTGTGTTTTTTTTTTCTTGACCCTCAAAGTAATAGCTTAGATATTAATAATAAAGTTTATACTTTTCAAATATATGCATTTAATTATATATGTATTCTCCTATGTACTATTTTCATTATAACCCATACATTTTGTTATATCATGTTTTAATTTTATTCAATTTTAGATACTTTCTAATTTTTTTTTACATATTTCTATTTTGACAAGAGTTGTTTAGAAATTTGCCATTTAGTTTCCAAGTATTTGTGGGACTTCCAAATATGTTGTCATTGATTTCTAATTTAAGTCCATTGCAGTAAAAAAAAAA
>RJWT010044671.1:0-11759 GCA_004365215.1 Cuniculus paca
CTCCACCAAAGCTGCCCTGGAGACTGGTGAGGAAATGAAAACCCTCCTTGTTCTCAGGAAAGAGACATCATATGAGGACTGTAATTAAGGGTTTCTGATCACTATTTCTTCAAGTGCTCTTTAGCAGTCTGTTGGTTAACCTTGGTAATTGGACACCCTTGGTTCCTTCTGTCTCAGAGACAGGAGAAAATAGCAGCTTTAAGAAAATCTGTATCAGAAGACTTGGGCAGGTACTATGAGGACCCTCGGTCACCATCGTGAAACACCCCCTCCATGGATGAGAAAATAGGGAGCGAAGTCTTTAGTCATTGCTCCTGGACTTCTGCTTTCTGTCTGGTTGTTTTAATTAAAAAAAAATTTTTTTGGCCCTTTATCTGGCTGGGACCCTGTGTGCCTTTCACAACCCTGTGTACCTTTCCCTCTCTCTCTTCACAACTTAATCTTCATTCAGTAGCATGGCCCAGGTCACCATCATTTCCTCACTTATTCAACTACAGGCAACTGGTGATCCCTTTAAACATAGCTGGGCCATATCACACCTCTGTTTGAAAACCTCCAAGAACTTCCCATTAACCTCAAAAGAAAATCCAAGCTCCTCTCTGCAGCCTTGACTCCTGGACACTCATATAGGTCACTAGTGCCTTCCTGCCTCAGACCTGCTTTTCTTGCTCAGGGTGCTGTAGGAATGTGGTTCTTCTTTCTGTTCCTTACATCTACCAAATAGACTGACCCTGTCTAAGAACCTTTGCACTTCCCATTTCCTCTGTCCTAAAAGCTTCCCCAGGTTATCCACATGGCTCATTCTGTCACTCTACTCAGTCACTGTGTCCTTATACATGTGCTTCCTTACCCCCTATATGTTGTAGCATCTCTGTCCTCATGCTCTGATACATTTATATATATGTAAGTTATATATATATATATATATATATATATATATATATATATATTTAAGTAATATGTATTAAGTATATGTATTTAAGTAATATATATTAAGTATATATATATATTTAAGTAAATATATGTATATGTATATTTACTTGATACATTTAAATGTGCTATGGATACAGTATCTGTCTATCCATACATGATGAATTATGTACTTGTCTGATTTTTATTTTTCCTTCTACACCAGGATAGAAATTCCACAGGGCAGGAACATTGTTTTCTCTGTTGTCTGCTATACTAGAACAGGGCCTGGCATATAGTGTGCAGTAAATATTCATTAAAGGAAGTAATGAAGGACAGATAGAAGGGGAAATAGAGAACAGAATATTTAAAAGCCCATATTTCAGCAGTGCCTTTAATTTGCTGACACCTGAGCTGCTTTCCCATTTACCAGATGGGTCTCTGGGAAAGTATACAAGCTCTCTTGGTTTTAGCTTCTGGCCCAAGAGGGAAGTGGAAGTCATTTGAAGTCTGAAGCACCTGTATCCCTGTTAGCCCAGAGTCCTGGGGATTCTGTTGCCTGTTCCAGGGCACTGTGGGACAGTGGATGGACGTGTCTGCATTTATGGTGGTGCTCAATTCAACCATGTTCTCACCTGGAAGGGCAGCTAGTGCTGGTTTGTGGAGTACCCCCTAAGGGCATGGCCTCAGTTGAGCACAACCCTTGGGTTATCTCCTTTTATAGTCATGAGGTAGGAGGCATTATCCTCATCTTCTCAGATCTGGAAGCTAAAACCAAGACAGCTTGTATACTTTCCTAGAGACTCTCCTGGTAAATGGAAGAGCAGGATACAAATTCAGGATGTTTTGTTTTGGTTTGATTTGTTGTTTTGTTTTTAGCTGTAAAGCAGTAGTGACAAGGTTGAGAGTCAGGCCAAGGGCCTCCACTTTTGAATCATTGTCCACAAACAAGTTACCTTAGTTCACCAATTTCAAAAGACGTATTTTTGCACATTGTCACATCTTAAAAATCAAGATATGATGTGCAATTGATAGCCATTTCAAAATGGCAATGTAGCCTCAACCCCACCCCCCACCCCCATCCAAGGAAGCTGGTCTATGAAAGGTTAACCTGTGTGCTGAAAACCTTCCATTGACCCTTTCTGGTAAGTGCAAGAAAGTGCCCGCAACAAAGAATCTGGAGTTCAATGAAATATAAGCAATTAATCCCTCAGGGCCTCTACTCATTCATTTGTAAAATGGGAATGATAGTGGTAATTACCTGCTACAATTATTGGTGGAATTAAAGGAGGTAGCAGCTGTAGGGTGTTCAGCACACTGACTGCCACAGAGATGATTCTCAAGCAGTGTGGTCTATATGCTGTTGTTGTCATTATTGTGCTTGCTACACCCCCACTCTACCAAAAGCTCCCCAGTAGACCCCTCAGCACTGAATTCTATTACAACAGGAGTGCATGGTGGGCAGGGGAAAGCACTGTGAGGCCCTTGCTTCAATACTGAGCGTACCTCCCCCCACTCACGTGAAATGGCAAAACAGAACCAAAAGATCTTGTTTTCACTGGCCATGCCCACATTTTCCAGTGCCAGTTCCTCCTCCTCTGAACCATCTGCCCTTTTTTTCTTGCTTCTTATGCTTTTTCACTAGAAAAACAAAGTATTAACCACAGAGAACATACTCAGCAAATGTAGCAGAAAGATGGCGGGGTGGGGGGTTGCTGCAGAAGATCCCATTGGTTCCTTGACCTGATTTGTTGGGAGTGGTCCTACAATTCAGTGGCATGCTAAGTGCCTGATTGTGACCATTCTTAGAGTTTGTTCCTCTGAGATGAGGATGGATCCTGTGTAGAAAGAGGGAAAGATGGAGCACAAATACTGGTTCCTTTGCAAGAGGTAGTAGTAATAGTAACAATAATTGAATGATGCTCAGGCTTTCCAAGTATATTTTAGTTTTTAAAATGTCACTTTGTCAGGCATAGTGGTAGATGTCTGTAATTCCAGCACTCAGGAGGCTGAGGCAGGAGGACTTCAAACTGTGAGTTTGAAGCCAGCCTTGGTTACATAGTGAGTTCCAACCAGCCTGAACTGCATAGCAAGATCCTGTCTCAAAAAAGACAAAACAAAAAAATTCACTTGGATCATTTTTGGGGCATGACATATTCTTGGGATCAGAATATTTATTGTATGAGGAAATGGAAAAAAGTTGGAAGCTGCAAAAGTAATTCAGATTGTAAAAAAAAGAGTTCAAACTGCATTGTTTATCCATGTACTCATTCGATTCATTCATTCATATCCTATTTATTGAGCATATATGATACAAAGACAACAGAATTTGGCCTTGTCAAATGAGGGATGAAATGGGAGAACAAAACACCAACCTGGCAAATCTGTGAAATGGAGGCAGGAATTTGCTACTGTGTTTATGTGACTGCTCAACCAGCTGTTCTTTCTCTTACTCCTTCAATCCATGTGGTAACCAGATGCAGTTAGTAGGTAAGTGATGTTCCATATTTTACAGATGAATAAGGAACAGAAAGCTGGCTTCCAAATTCTGGGGCCCTCCCCACATCTGCTGAAAGCCGAACTTGATTAGACTGCCCCAGCTGGGGCAGACAGACCTCTAGTAGGTTTCACCATCTCTCTAGTCAGCTCTGTTCTCTCCTGCCTCTTTGTTTCAAAGGTAAAGGTAGCAGTTAGGATTTCAACTTGAGAAGCAGGTTATTCTCAGAGGGTGGGAAGGCATGGACCCCAGAACATCTATAAATACCATGTTCTGCCCACAGAAACCTGTAGGATATCCTGTGTGTGCCAGGTACTGACTGGACAGGGAGTGGTGACAGTGGACATGAAGCTGAATACACCTTGGTTTCTGCCTTCAAAGAGCTTCCTATTTGGAAAAGGAACCAGGCATGTAAACAACTAGTTATACCAGACAGCCAGATGGTGGAAGCATAAAATGGTCTGATGAGAACTGTGCTGAGAAGGCAGAGAAGAAACAATACTTAAAAAAAAAAAACACCACAGAAGGTGTCACAGAGGCCAGACCATGGACCCGAAGGCTTCAGGAGGCAGAGGATGGGGAGAGTTTGTGCAGAGGGAGTGGTGAGTGGTCTGGGAAGGAAATGGAAGCTGAAACTAAAGAGATGGAGGGAGCCAGATACCTTGGAAAGAGCCTTGGGCACTCTGGTAGGCAGTGGGAGTGGGACAGCTTGGCATGTCCAGTAGGCAGCTCTGACAGCAGCAGGTGGGGCAGCTTGCACAAGTGAGTTGGGAGTCTGATGCAGGCAGGTGGCCAGAGAGAAGGGCTGAACCAGAGCATGAAGGGTGGGAAGAGGTCAGAGCTGAACACACCAGCGGGACTTTGTGACACTTGCATGGGGTAAAGGAGGAAGAGGTAAAAAATGGTACCAGGCTCCTGCCTTTGTGCCTTGGGAAAGTCCAAGGAAGGCAACCACCTAGCCATGGTCAGGCCCTCTTAGGAGAAGTTGGCTCCAAGCAGCAGAGGTTTCAGTGAAACAGTTAAAAATAATTAGGAGGGCAGTTTGTGTCTCTGATAACAGTCCGACCTCTTTAGGGCTCAGTGGAAGCCCAGAGGCTCTGAAGTAATTAGGAGAAATGTTGGGTCATAGTCACTTGTCACAGGGAAATCAGGAAGCTCCAGTGCTCTCTGAGGGAAGGGGACCTGACCGCGCTTCCTCCTCACCACTAGGTGTTCCCAAACTGGACCTTGGGTTTGTAGTCTGGGGCTGCCATTCCCCTACTACTCTGAAAGACTCTTCCAGTCTGCCTCAGTGTACAGACCTCTCCGAGGATGTGCTCGGTCACAGCACTCTTTCCACAGCCACAGGCCTGAGGGTAGCAGAGTTAGACTCATCCTGTGGTGACACTGACTGCCTGCTTTCCCAGAGATGGTGGCTTTTCCACACCTCTCCTCTGGGAGGTTTGACCTAGTACAACCTTTCTGAGCAAGAGACCCCCAGAAGCAGAGGCAAGTGCTCTGATGAGACAGCCTCAGCATTGCAGAAGGGCCCCTCCCCCCTCTGCAGCTACTGCAGGGTGGAGGGCTCCAGGCGTCACCCTGGTTGCAGTGTGAACACAGACATCCCTCACCCTTCTAGCTAATTGCCAGATGCTGTGCTTGAAAAATTGTTGTGGAGCCATCAGCACTCTGAGAGGAGATATTTTTACCTGTCTGCCTGCCAGTCGCACTATTTTCTTTTTTCCTTTTAAGAAGATTCACAGTTCACTGCTCAGTCCTGCTTCTCTCACAGGAGCTATTCCAAGCTGTAAGCCGCATGAGTTGCTAAGTGACAAGCTGGCATGGAGGGCTTGCTCGGCACTCATACCCCTCCTTGTTGTGCCTTCAGTAACTGAGGCGTTCCTTTCAGAGAGTACATGAAGCTTCATCATCTGATGCTTCACTTGTGAAAGCAACATTATAACCCACCCCAACTACTACCAGGGAATAATTAGAGTATGGCTGGGTTGGCTGTCAACACAATCCCAGCGGGACTAGTGCCTGGGGCAGGTCACGTCTTGCTCCCAGCCTCATGCAGGAGGTGCACTTGCTGGACATATGCTGGTACTGAAAGGGGCCAAACCCATTTTACTCATGGGGAAAAGGAGGTCCAGGGCAGTTTGCACAGTTGGCTGATGCCTGGATGATGGCTGTCTCAATGAGATGCAGTGCAGGGCAGACAGGAATTGCCCCCTCTGGGTCCTTCCCTGGTCCTCGCACTTGTTCTGGCTGTGCTTCGGGGTGGTTGGCTGGGAACACTCCCATTCCGATGCCCTAGTCTTGAAGCTGGCCTTTCACCAGCATGTGAACTCCAGGCTTCTTGTAGCTGGCGATGAGGGTCAGGGAGGGGGAAGGTTGTTCCAAGTCGCTGCCATCACCTCCACTTTAAAGAGGACTCGCCCTAGGGAAGTTGAAGAGCACAGGAGCAAGGTGACTGTGCCACCCTGGGTTTCAGTGCCCCGTACATAACCTGGAGTGGCAGCAGCTGCTAGCTCAGCCAGCTCACTTCTCTGGTGAGTGTGAATTCAAAAACATCCCAAAGAAAAGACAGCATTTGTGCGCATCTCATGGGGCCAGTGGCCCTGGGACCTTTATAGCCTTGTGAGCGGGCAGTATGGGCACCCTCCTGTGACAGCTGAGGACTCTGAGGATACAGCTGGTGCACAGTGAAGCTGGGATCTGGACCCAGGCCAAACAACTCCTGAGTCATCACTCCATCCTGTACCATTAGAGTATGTAAAGATGTTTCTAAATTATTTCATGTGATTGGAAATACAGTAATAACCTTGGTTCACAAACACTTGTGTTTGCAAATAATTTGGTTCCCCAAAGCATTCAACAAAAATTTGCTTCTGAGCCAGGCGTGATGGCGCATGCCTGTAATTTCATCACTTAGGTGGCTGAGGCAGGAGGATCATTGCAAGTTCGAGGCCAGCCTGGGCTACAAAGTGAGCTCAAGGCCAGCCTGAACAGCATAGTGAGACCCTGTCTCAAAAAAAAAAAATTTGCTTCTGTTCACAAACTCCACATTGGATGAGAAGCACAACTGCAGCCATCTTCCCCACACAAATACAAATGCAGCCGTCCTCCTCAAAATCATAAAATAAGATTGTGAACTGAGGTATCACTGTACTGCGCATGAGCTATATTAATAACAAAAACAATAATGCTAAACTTTCAAGTTTTTTGATGGAATTTCATTTTTAAAATTAATTTTATTGGTACATTTTAGATATACATATTGATAGCATTCATCATATGGAATTTGTACCTGTACATGATATATCTTGATTCTTTTTTCTCAATCTCCTCTCTTCCCTTGAACCACTCTTCTTCTCTTTATTACAAAAGCTTTGTTTAATTTTTTCCTTCTATTCTCTGTTTTTTTCCTTTTCCCTTCCTTCCTTCACCCTCCTCCCACCCAATTGCCCTTCTCATTTGAACATTTTCTTCCTATTTTGCAATATCTATTACACATTTTGGTCCTTAGTTACACTTTCTGTTTCTCACACCAGAGAAACCATTTGAACATATGTGCCTGATTTATTTCACTTAAGAATATATGGTCTCAGGGTGCATCCATTTCTCTAGAGGTGTCTCAAGTTTAGCCTTCTTTATGGCAGAGTAGTATTCCATTGTATAAAAGAATCTTAACTTCTTTACCCATTCATCAATTGATGGGCATGTGGGCTGTTTCCCCTGGTTTTTAGTTGATAATATTGTCTATCTTTTGAATCCACCTGGAGTTGCATGAGCTTTACCGAGCTCCTTTGGCCACCCAGGATTGTAAGTGACAGGATTTCATGGGGTGCTGGCCAGGCACCTCTGGAGGACGCCAGTTCTCACCAACAAAAGTGGGCATCTCTAAGCTGTAGCAAAATGCTTTGAACTCACTTTAGGCCTTACTGGGAAGAGTAGTTTTATGTAACCAAATGTAACTATGAGGACTTGCCTATTTTAAATATACGAAGGTAATAAGGCCTCCTGGCTGTAGTAGTTGCTCTCCGGGCTCTTCTTGTGTGCCATGGTCTGTGCTGGGCACCGCTTTGTGGCAACTCACTGGCTCCTCCTAATAACTTTTCCTGGGTGAGGGGACCTGTCTTTAGAACTATTTTACTCATGAGAGGACTGATGCTCATGTCATTAATTTGCTTTGTCCAAGAGCGCACAGTTGATGTGTGGCCAAGTCCTCCCCCTCCACCACCCTCTGGCCTTCTCCCCTCTCTCACTGCATTCTGGCCTCCTTGCTGTTCTTGGTTCCTTTCTGAAGTGTGTGTCCACTCTTCCCTCTGCCAGTACTGTCCTACCATTCAGGCCTGCACTCCAGTGTCACTGAGACGCCTTTCCTGATTCCCCTAACGCCCTGCCCCAGCCCGAGGGAGCGGCTTACCAGCTTGCTCTGCACGTCCTGTGTTTTTTCTCTTAGTAGCACATTATATTCAACATTTACTCCTTTTTTTAGCATCTGGCCATCCCAAAAGAAATGTCAACTCTACGAGAGGAGGCACTTGGCTTGTTTAGTTCACTGCTATATCTTTCACCCCTAGAACAGGTCCTGGTGTACAGGAGGCACTCAGGAAATACACATCAGGTGGGTGAGTGAGTGAATGTATTAATTAAATGAGAACTCTCAAACCCAGCTCTGTCTGACTTTGAAGCCCATCGCTTATATCCTAACACCCAACTGCCTTCTTCCTGTGTCCCCCATTTCTGCTGAGTGTGGCTCAGTGGGAGGTACTCCCCAGATAAGTCTCTGGTCAGGGTGTCAGAAGGACCCAGGTAATTTTGAACAGTTCACTTTTCGTCCCTGAGCCTCAATGTCCACATATATAAAATGAGACTGTTGAGTTGGGAAATTCCTAGGGTCCCTGAAGCTTTAATTTCACAGAATCTGGCTCCACTGCTGCCTGAGCATAGTCACTGGGCACAGAACTTCCCAGTCCTGATTACAGCCCAGTACCTCAGCTTGCAGGATTGGGCCGGCACTTTGTATCTTGTGAACCTGCTGGCATGGAGGTCTCTGAACCCCACCCTACAATGAAGGATGCTAGTGTGCATCAGTGATATCATGAGGAGAAGTCACAAACTCATGCAGCACTGAGCATGGCCCTGTGGTTGCCAAGATGCTGCTATAGGTGTCCCTCTCTTTTCCCAGACTGTAATTTTGTTCTTGAGTCTTCCTAATCTACAGTAGTGCTCTTTTTCTCCCCAGCCATTTCTCTTGTGGGTGACTAGAGCTGCCACTCACTGGGCTATTTATGGAGAAACATGTGCCCCAATTGGTCAGCATCAAGATAAATTCTGGGGCTGGAGGTGTGGCTCAGCGGTAGAGTGCAACCCTAGTAACACACACAAACACACACATGCACACACTTGTAACTTCTACAGACTGGCAGGAATCTCCCTTGTTTCTCTCCAGTTGTGGCTTTATGATCAGTAAATCAGTTCTAATGCACTGCAGATTGTTCTGATAAAATCTTGTTTTAGGCAGAAAAGCTAGAGAGAGGCTCTGAGCCAAGGCATCTCGGCAACTTCAGTTTGTAAAGGGACGCCAACACTTCTTGGTTCTGGCCTTTAATAAAAGCTCTCATTGTGAGCTGTGGGGAGGATAGGGTGTCCAGACAAGCAGCTGTTGCATATAGCTTAGGTTTACTCCACTGGAGTGCTCTGGGTCAGTGACCTGCTATGTATGTACAGGAGGGAGCATCCATTCTGGTAACCCAGGCATAACTCTTGGGGTGGCCTTCACTTGTATAGCATGAGGAACATGGCGAGACTAGAGGAAAACTGAGAGGTCTGCAGACAGTCAAGTGCCACCTTGGGGCCCTCCAGGAGAGTGGGATTCAGGTGACATACTGTAAAGTGGCTTTACACACATCCAACCTTAACAGCTGCTTGTAGGGAATTCTGAAGTCTTTAGGCAGGTAGACTCTGTCCAAGTTCCTTCAAAGCCTAAGACCTGACTTCCTGGGGAGGAAGGGGACAGCTGGAAAAAACTCACTGCTGCCCTTAGATGAGGAGGACAAGGAAGTATCACCTGCTAATGTGGTCCATGGCCTGACCAGGGGAGGGAGTTCTACAGATCAGCACGAGCAGTTATCCCTACTTGCTAGGCCTCATAGCTTCATCATGTACATAATAGGACCTGGGTGACTAGGTCCCCTAGAAGGCCATGTCTTCGCTGGAGTCAGCAAGAAGGCCTGTCTGGGTCAAGGCCAGCAGAAAGGGCAGTGCTATGCCCCTCTGCTGCACACTGACCTTCCCTGTGCTGTTTAGGTGACATATGAAGAAGAGAACACACAGTGAATCCAGCTTCCAGAGACAGCTCGTTACCTTAATAAAGTAATTACAGAGCTGAGTAATTTACATCCCTAGAAAGATGCAGGGCAACTGCAGGCTGGGGTGTGTGTGTGTGTGTGTGTGTGTGTGTGTGTGTGTTTAATTTTAAATCCTCCAACCTCCCCTTAATGAGTAGGTGCTTTGAAATATAACAGCATAGAAGGCTTCTTCAAAGAATTAATTTTCTTGATGCTTTATTTCTTTAAGGGAAAGCATGAAAGACAAATGAGGCTTTGCCTCCCCTGCCCGTGTTGTGCAGACGTTATCTGCTGTTAAACTGTTGCTGAAGGATGGAGAACCAGCTCTTGGCTGCAGTGGCCCTTAGATAATGTCAGTGCTGAGCAATGACCCGGAATTTTTGGCACCAAGCAAACACTTCTAAGCTCTGGTGCCAGGAGCCTTAGCTGAGCCTGCTTAGCAGCTCCTGCCAGGGAAATAAAGGGGCCTCAATAGCTGGTGTCCAGGGACCCCACAGCGAGGGCTCTAGAGCATTTTTCTTTACAGATTATGGGGCTGGGGGAGAGTTGGGGGGGTGGGGCTGGGTGTACAAATGCTAATGACCTACTGAACAACCTAGAAATCCTATAAAAATACTGAAAATGATTCAGGAAGCCTAAGTTAAGCCCGAGGTTATGAATTTCTATCAAGTTCCTGGTGATGCTACTGGCCCTTGGAGAGCATTTTGAATAGAAAGACCCTTGAGAAGAATCCCACCTGGTAGTTTTGGCTGAATAGAACACAAGCAGGGGAAGGGGACCTTGGCCACAACCCTGGCTAACCTGGAAGGGGAAAGCTGTGGGGAATCTCCAGAATTTGTGACATTCTAGTTTCTGTAGTATGGAAGAGAGCAGTGTCATGGTGGGCTTGGTGTATTATAGCTTTGCCCCCTTAGGTTTCCTTTCTGATGATCCGCAGGTAGAAACACTGGGTAAACTGAGTGTGTAAGTTCTGAGCTCCTCATCAGGCATCTTGATGGGGAAGGAGGAAGCGGTGAACATTGGAGACCCCTGACAGCCTCAGTGTACACCAGGGAGTTGATTTGAGTTAGGTCTACTCTGGGCTCCCTGGGGTGCTCAGCTAATGTTCTCCTTCCTACCTGGTTTTACAGGTCCCTGGATGAGAAAAACCTGAAGGCAGCTTAGCCTCATCTTCTCTGTGTGCTGGGGAGCAGGGCTACACAGCCCCCGTGGCACCCATGCCGAAGAACAGCAAGGTGACTCAGCGTGAGCACAGCAACGAGCATGTCACCGAGTCGGTGGCTGATCTGCTGGCCCTCGAGGAGCCTGTGGACTATAAGCAAAGTGTACTGAATGTAGCTGGTGAGTCAGGTGGCAAGCAGAAGGCAGCGGAGGAGGAGCTGGACGCAGAGGACCGGCCAGCCTGGAATAGCAAACTACAGTACATCCTGGCCCAGATCGGCTTCTCTGTGGGCCTCGGGAATATCTGGAGATTCCCCTACCTGTGCCAGAAAAATGGAGGGGGTAAGAGGTAGCCTTGATTGCAACTGGGTGTCCTGAAAATGGGCTGGGTCTGGGGGTAAAAAGGAGCACTTCCTCGCTGAGATAGCTTATGTAAGTGAAAGCTTACGATTCCAGAGTAAGACCCGCAGAATAGCCATAGTGGTGGCTAATGCCTAACCCGAGGCTGTGGGCCATGATGATGAGAATGTGGGGTGAACCCAGAACACCTGGGTGTAGCTCCCAGCCTGGCCATTCAGCTTTGGGACTTAGTAGAAGGTGCTTAACCTCTCTCTCTCTCAGTTTCTGTGTCTCCTCTGTAAAATGGTGATGATAATGGTTTCTCCTCACAGGATAACCAGAAGGATTAAATGAGCTTTACACAGAGCCCAACTCATAGGAAAGAGCAGCTGTTGGCCAATTATTATCAACTTTTTACTGGGTCTTGGCACTGCTCTAAACACTTAAGGGAAATTAGACCCAAAGACCTGAAACACTGATATTTGAGCAGCTGAAGCAACAATTTCACATGACTCAAC
>RJWT010044672.1:0-11734 GCA_004365215.1 Cuniculus paca
ACTATGAAATTTGAATGTGATGGTCACAGAGTCATGCAAAAATTATGTCATCAGAATTGAACTCAGAGAGCTTCAAACTCAGGAAAACTTACATCACACGTGTAAAATGTTAAGTGATAACACAGCAATCTATGACTAAGTACCTAAAGAAATACTTAGCAGTAATTGCTGTGTGATTAAGATGATTACAAAATCTGTGTAGGTTGAAATAACTAGGGAAGTATTAGCCTTGATTTATATGTCAAGACATGTTTAGAGCTGTATAACTCCCAAAGGACTGAGAAACCAAGATTTTAAGGGCTCAGAATTTCCCGGGACTTGGGAATATCAGATATCCAATGACTTATGAAAAAGGATACCATTTTTGTAGGAGTCTTAGAATTGTATAAATGATTATCAGTAACACCAGTTAAATAATGATTTGCTATTATTCAAGGTGTGATTATATGAATTGCACTTAACATTCAGCGATATTGCAAGAGCCCAGCCCAGGGATGTAGCCAGGATTCTGAGGATCATAAAAGATGATCACAGACTTCTCAAACTTTCATGGGAGAGTGGCAACTGCTTTTAATGTTTAATAACAGCAAATCTTTTAATCTGCCTAATAAGAAGACACAGTACTGGTATAATGCATCCACAAGATACGGAGTCTGTGCAAAGTCTGTTTTAATTATATGCTAGCTGAAGCCAGGTCTATGTTATGCTAGACAAATGATATTTCATTTTTCTTAACTGGTTGCTACCTCTGTGTATACCTTTCAAGGTTAAATACCTAATATTGCATATTTGTCTAGTGAGGTGCTAGGAAAAACCAACTCTTGCAATATTACTTTCATGGAAACACAAAGAGTGATTTATAAAGTGCTGGGTGAAATATAATTGTCAAATAGTTCTCTATAGTTTTACCATCACATTTGTTGACAAAAAACAATTGGCATATGGGCAAGACTTGATGGAGAACTTGATGTCTCATTGAGGTACTATGTTTCTTGCTTTGGGATCATTTCACACTATAACTGAGAGAACCATCCTTCCTCATGTTAAAGCAAGTGTGTGGTTAGTATAGTTTAGACATATGTGTGCTGTTGTCTTTGGAAGCAAGAGATGAGTTCCATATTATTGGCCTGTGTGTGTTTGTTGTCAACTATGTCTGTACCTGACTATCTGCATCAGCAGCTAGATCTCTACCTCTAACTCTATCTGCATATATATATATATATATATATATATAACCTTATAGATACTCATTTCATACTATGCTGGTAGCTTTTCACACTAAAAAACTATTTCAGTTTATAACTACTTAAGATAACTTTACAGAAATTTTTCTTCCTGCCAAGTGTGCTTTTTTTGAGATTGCTGAGAAATAGATCATTACAAGCAGAACCAGGCTCTGGGAAATATGATCACATCTGTGTTTTGTAATGATTTTGAGTCTAGATTCTAGTAGGGATTTTTGTTTATTCTGCCAGAAGTATTAACATACTTATCATAAAATAAGATAAGAACACAAACAACCAAAATTGACCACTAAGAAAAAGAAAGGAGAAAACACCACGCATGGCTAAACAGACTAGTTTTCTTAATTTTCTTGGATTTTAAAACCCTCTCCCGAAACCCTGAATTGACCATCATTTTCCCTGGTATATAATCACAAACAAATGGTTGAACTGATATGTCTTGCTAACACAACTTCATAAAAGCAAAATAAAGAATAAAAACACTTTGATAACACTCATTTGGAGAACTATCCCTTAAAGTATTGGATGAGAGGGACATCCAATCTTTGTTGGCTATTCATCAAGTTGAAGCACTTAGGGAAAAACATCCCTGTATGTCAGGCATTCCAGAATATTGACATGATCCCTTTGAAACAAAGTTCAGAAATCAATCTTGCATAGAACTCTAAGCAGAAAAATAATTGATTTTTTAATTTAGAGATGGTTTTCAATAGAATTTAGTTAAGGAAAGTATGTTTTGAAATCATATAGACCTAAAGTTGAATCTGGTTTCTGCTTCTTTCCTTGAAGAAATTACTTGACTTCTCTGATCTTATTTGTTCTTTTATAAAGTAATGACTCCACCATAATACATATATATATATATGGTATATAATATATATATATATATGGTATATATATATTCATAAGAAATAGCTTCTCTTTATACCTCCACATTTCCCTCAAACAATTTTTAGAATGTGTCCAAGAATCCATCAAACTATAGATTGGACACCACTTAAGAATATATGGATTTCAAAATAACTTATGTATGCAGTCTTCTCATGCCTAAAAATTAGTTTAATTGTCTCATACTATGTTGTGATAACAGAAACCTGCAGATCATCTAACTTCAGAGAATCTATTCTTTGTTTATAAAAAGGTAAATTTTTACAATGGATCCAGACTACTTTGGAAGAGAAAGACAATGAGTGTTGAAGAACTTCCTTTTCCTGTATCTCTTGTGATTAGGGTATCTTGGGAATATTATGTGTGTTCTTGCAGAGAAATTCATAGCTCACACTTACTATGAGTCTTTGCTTCTTTATCCAAAACCACATAGTAGCAAAACTAACACAAGTATTCAAACAAATCCCAACTCTATAAATACTTTCAATGCGGCGAAAATGACCACACAGAAAACACTATCCTGATGCGTTAGGTCTGGTAGCTTCCCAGAGCTGAAGCCCTTGTCTTTCAAATGGCTTCCATAAAATTCTCCTCCATAAAACAAGGAACTGTTGAGTAACCATGCGCTTCTTTTTAGGAAAATAGGGTAGTTTAGATGTTGGGGTTACTTTTTTCCCACAGTGAAAACAGTTGTTTATGTTCATCAGCAGATTAGTGTGTGGAGGAGATGGCAGCCCAAAGACTGATTATGGTAGTGGATTTGATTTGTTGAACCCAAAAAGGGTTAAAATTATATGTTAAGTTAGCTGCCAACTTAATACACAGATCTGAACTTCTTGCATCTTTTCAGCAATTGGAAGATTTGGCAAGACAGTACCTACATTTTTATTTTCCAAATGCAGCCTGAACCTGTTTCTGTGGTTCAAAGAAAAGACATAAATTTTCCAACTTTTCCTTACTGCTGGCCTGCGTCATTTACCTGGCCTCTGTAATATGTGAAATTGCAACACTTTGTGCTAGACATCTTTGTATTTCTGTCTTTGTACATCTATGCAAAGATAGAAATACAAATAAGTAACCAGCAAGAAGGGCAAAGATTGCTTTTCAGTTAGGATAGAAGACTGTTAAACATAACTATTCTCTCAGTAAATGCATCAGCAAAGTTGCATATGATTTTTACAAGCACAGGAGAAAAAAGCATATGATTTTTACAAGCACAGGAGAAAAAAGAAATATGCAGAAGGTGAAGGTGATACAGAGCTACAAATAAGACAGTGACTCAGTCCCATGCCCGAGGAAGTTTATCATTCTACAGAGAGAAAGGGCTGATGGTCAAGTTGTGCTTGTACCTATTTTTGCTTCCAAGTTAATATAAAGAGATTTGCTGAAGACCATTCATCACATGTGAAACTTAGCATGTTTTTTATTTCTTTTATTTTATTCATTTTAATTGACATAATATTTACATATTATAGGGTGAATGATAAAATTGAGATAATTTATTATTGTGAATTAGAAACCTTCAGACTCTTTTTTTCTAGTTATATTGAAATATGTCACAAGTTGTTGTAGACTCTGATTACCCACTACAGAATGCCAGAACATATTTTTTCTATCTGATTGTGTTTTAGCATCCATTATCTAACTTCTCTTCATCTTTATTCCTGTCTCCTCTTTCCAGTCTCCAGTCACCACTATTCCACCCTCCTTTTTCATGATATTTACTATTTTAGATACAATTGAAATTAAATATGTAGTATGTGTCTTTCTGAGCTAGGTTTATCTCATTTAACATGATGTCCTTCATTTACATCTAAGAATAAGGAGATTTAATTTTTTAACGACTGAATAATATTCTACTATAATGTTTTATCTACCTATGTATTTATCATCTATCTATCATGCATGTATTTAATTTCTTTATCCATTCATTAGTTGATGGATACTTACACTGTGTCTATTTCTTAGCTACTATGAATAGTGGGCAATAAACATGGGAGCGGAGGTATCTCTTAAATATAATGATTTCATTTCCTGTGGATGTATACTCGGTAGTGGAATTGATACATTTTTTTTTTCAAAAAGCAGTAGCAAAGTTTAATTGAAAAAGTAAAAAGTGAAGAGTGGGAGAGAAACTGGCTCTATAAGGTGAGTTTGGGCTGAGTAGACAGAAAAAGAGAGTATGAACATTGATAAAATTATACGCTGCATCTGGGAAATATAGTGTGGGATATCCTGGAAAGTTATGCTAGCCTGCTGGATCTTTTGTAATTCTATTTTCAGTTCTTTGAGAAATCTCCACACATTTTTCATGATGGCTGTTAGGAAGCTTCACTCAGGCATTAATTTGTAGGAAGAAAAACAAAAACAAAGATTTCAAGTCACATATGGTAACAGAATTAGCAAACAAATGAGTATTTAGAATGCAACGTTATGTTTTGACTAGATTCTATTAAATTAATCCTAAAATCAATTTAATCAAACATTGAATTTTATTGATTCCTATGAATTATATATAATATACATAAAATTATAGAATAGTTTGACGAATTCCAATGTACCTAGCATTCAGTTTAAAAAATAATCCACTTAAAAAACACTGGAGTTCTCCATGAGCCCCACCTCTGTAACATTTTTTTCTCACTCCTATTTAAGGATAATCATATCCTATATTTAGTATTTTTTAGTTTCAAGTATGACTTTATATTAGATATGTAACTTCATTAATCAAATATATTTCTTTTTTAAAAGTTTTTAAAATTTTAATTTTTTTCACTTTTATTTATTTATCTATTTTTTTAAATATAAAATGATAGGGGAGAGACTTGGCTCTGGATGACCGGGTCCCACAGCGGCCCCAGCATGGCGCTGTTTCTGGCCGGGCAGGTCTAGTTCTCCCTCCCCACAGTCTGCACTGACACTGACTCACGGGAAGAGGCTTGGCTCTGGATGTCCTGGTGCCACGTATATTTCTTTTCATACTTTAAGATTCATGAAAAGATACCAAAACAGCATATTATTGTCTTTTTTTTTTCACTCAACTACATTAACATTTGGATCTTTATTCTTTTTGGCTGCCATGTAGAATTTTCTTATAAGTATGCTGTTTTTCTATTTTTTTTTTAGTACAGATATTTCTGAATTAGACACTAGGTTTTTCAATATAGGAGTGCATTTGCTGAGCAGACTATGTGTCTTTCTCACATCGGTAGATTTTGTCTAATTCTTACCAATCAAGAATATGAATGTATGGTTCTGTTAGTGTTGTAAACGAGTTGCTTTTATAGCCTTGCCGGTACTTTTTTATTATTTAACAAAGCTGAGGGGTATGAAATCGTACATCAATATTGGCTTAATTTTGATTTCTCTGATTATTGGTAGTTTAATACCTTTTTGTATGTTTTTGATTTTCTTATGAACTGTTGCTTCAAACTCGTTGTCCATTGTTTTTCTTTATTTTCTTTCTTTTTTTACCTTGGATTGTTAATTTTTAAGAGTCTGAGTTTTGAAAACCCAAACGCAAATAAAGTGATTATGTATATTCATGTAGTCTCAGTTTTCTGGGTTGTGTAAGCGTGATTATGAATAACTAGACACACATTTTTGCTGCCATTGAAAATGTACAAAAGTAAATAGGTCTGGTTGCCATTTGTGATCCTTAAAATGATTATTGTGTTCTCTTCTTATATGATAAAGCATCTTTGATCTTTAAAATTGATCTCAGTATTATAGAAAGATCTTTTATCTTTCTGTATTTTGCTATTGGAAGTTTCTGAAAAAAACTGCAGTTTAGACTAATTTATGTTTACTTTAAATTTTATCCCTGGTGGTTTACAAATTTTGTCCACTTATTTCTTGTAAAAATAAATACTTCATTTGACTATAGATAGAGAGAAATCTCTTTAATCATTTAACATCTGCTTTCTTCATCAATCATTATTTCTAGAGCTTATTCTTTGGATAGTAAATCATCTGTTTTTGTTACAGATGAGATTTTTTTCTTCTTTCTCTTTTCTTTTCCTTTTGCAATTCGTTAAAGTAGTGCTTGCCATTACAGATAAAGTCATGTTTCTCAATTGTATTTTGTATTACAGTAAAGCTACTCAGCATCTAGAAGGCATAAATCACTTCAATTTATTTTCCTGACCTAATTTTGAATGATAGTGACATGGTTATTCTTCATCATTGCTCTGTACTTAGATAGCTGTTTGATAATTTGGATAAGTGCACAAATACTGGGTTTAAGCCATTGTATTTGTTTATAAATATATTTTGGATAGAATGTATCAAGATCTCCATGATATGAACTCATTAGACATAAATGTTAACATTTCCTTAATTTTATGAATTGCCAAGACAACCAGAAGTGAAATTCAAAGTAAACATTTCAAACTCAGAGGACAAGTTCAAAAGATTGTGAAGCATACACAAATATATAGTCTAACTTAGAGACAAATGTAAAATTTAAAATGTATAGAAATAGTTTTTTAAAAAAAAGCTACTTAAAGTCACTTTTTGGAGCAAGACAAAAAAGCGTTAAAGTTATATAAATACAACTAAGGTAACCAAAGAACACTTTTAAGAAACTTGAGGGTCAATGATTAGGCATCATAATCATATTGCTACTTAAAAATTGACAGGATTCTTCTGATCTTGTAGAACCTTATATAATATCACTATGGTGCATGATGAAAGTCAAAATGACAGAGAACTGCAAATCACAATCTGAGTACTTTAGAGGACAAAGAAAGCATTCTCCAATGAATTGCCAAAATGAGGCAAGATATCTGATCAGAAAGGGAGACAAATAAATAGTATTAAATTATATTTTATATAGATTATATCACTGGAATAATTTTAGTCAGGAGTTGCCGTAATATACTGATGTGCCACAACAAAGAAGAAATATCCAGAAGGTACCAGAGGACAATGTGGGAATATAACAATTAGCAAGATATTGGAACACTAGAACAGAGCTTTTTTTTTTTTTTTTTTTTTTTGCGGCACCGGGGATTGAACTCATGATCTTGCGCTTGCCGGGCAGGCGCTTAGACCGTTGAGCTAGATCCCCAGCCCCGTTTTTGAGACAGGGTCTCACTATGCCATTCAGGCTGGCCTTGAGCTCACTTTGTAGCCCAGGCTGGTCTCGAACCCACAACGATCCGCCTGTCTCAGCCTCCCGAGTGCTGGGATTACAGGCATGAGCCACCACGCCCGGCCTAGAACAGAGTTCTGAGCAAGCAATTGCAATATAATCTTTCAATGCAGACAGAAATATATTTTAAAAAACACCAGTACTAGGTCAAAAGAGCTGACCCAGGAGGCCTTGGGATGTTTTACCATCTGTGACTCATTTAATAAACCATTAAGTAACATTTTACTTGAAGTCTTCTTATGTATTAGAAACCTTTGAATTTTACTCGTTATTGTCTCTATAAAGGTGTATTATATGACTCCTGTACATTTTCTAATTCTCTTAGGTTTGCTTTTAAGAGAAAGCATATAAGTAGTCTCTTATATGACACCATAATCATTACTACCTTGAACTCAAAAAAAATGCATTCCTTTATATGAATCTGTGAATAAATATAAATACCCTTTGTATTTTCTATCTGCTTTGTATTTCTATCAGATATAAAATGTAAATATAAATACCCTTCGTATTTTCTTAGCACCCAGTACATCAGAAATGACATAGATGCTTGGGGAAATAGAAAGCTAAAAAGTGACCTTCCTCTTTGACATTTATGGGAACTTTTCTTTTTTTGAGGAGCCAAACACTAGTTTGCTTTCACAATGTAGCATATCTTAAGTGATTTGTAAACAAATAAATCTGTGCTTCTCTGAGATGTGTATACTCACCCTTTGTCTCCTTATACACTCTAGGGTGGTGGTGGTGAACCTATGGCACATGTGTCACAGCAGGCAGTCTGTATTACTGAAAGCTTTACAAGGTTTGCCATTACTGCTCCAGGGTATATGGCAACCCTCCTTGCCCCAGAGAGCTGCCTGTGCCAGATTGAGAAGTGTAAGAATAAAGAACCTGGTCCTACTATGTAAGATCATTCACTTCACAAATCCTAAGTGAACACTGACAAGATGCCTGTCACTAGGCAGGATTGAGGGTACAGCAGTGAACAAGATGCAAGGCTTAGAGTTTAAGGGTAACCACCATGTACCAAAAATCCTACTTCCCAGAAGAGAAATGGTATGCATTAGTATTTCTGTCCAGAGTTCTGTGAGCGTGCTGCCTACTAAAAGGGTAAAGGTTAACTCGGGAGGCCAAAGAGATCCACAGTAATAGAAGCTTGGTATAATATTATTTGCATGTGATTGTATCAGTCACTAATAGGGTTGACAATGCAGGGTAACTCCTTTTAGGTCTTAAATTTCTCCAAGCACTGGACTATACTGTGCGCTGTCACCTTATGCTGACACCATATACCCCAAAGAAACCATATCAGAGATAGAGTCTTCAAGGACAGCATTAAATCAAATGAGGTCATAAGGATGAAGCCCTAATCCAAAGGGACTGGTGTCATTATAAGATGAGGAAGCAATACTGTAACTTTCTTTTTTCTCTCCACACAAACACAGAGGAAAGGTCATGTCAAAAGGTATCTATAATACAGAGAACCAGAAGCAACTTGAGTGTCTTGATTTAAAACTTCTAGACTCTAAAACTGTGAAAAAGTGTTTGTTGTTTAGATCATGCCATGTATTGCATTTTATTGTGGCAGCTTCTGTTAATTCAGACTGTTACTACTGCATGCTTCAAAGGAGATAGAGTATCACTATTTGTCTAGCACTGGAACAAGTCAAAGTGTGTCAGCTTTCCATTGCCATGGCAAAATGCCAGAGATAAATAATTTAAAGGAGAAAAGGTGTATTGTGGTTCGTGGTTTTAGAGGGTTCAGTCCATGGTTAGCCACCTCTATTACTTTTGGGTCTATGGTGAGACAAACCATCATAGTAGGGAACACATGGCAGAGCAAAGCTGTTTACCTCATGGTGGGAAGGAAGCAAAGAGACTGAAACAAAAGAGCCAGAATGTCTATAAACTTGTTGAGTATATTTACTGCCCTCCCACACAATGATTTAATTCTTTTCATCACTCCTGAATTGCATCAGGTGAGGATTAAGTCTTTGACACATGATCCTTATGATGAAGGAGGAAGGACCCTTATAATCCAAACCATAAGACAGAGGAAATCCTGGCACCTGTGAAGTTTCCTCTCTACTAGAGGAACTCAGAGGGTGTTTATACAGTGACTGTTGATAAGTGATTTGGGGAAATGTAAAATGGAAAGATGAGTAAAAAGTTTCAGAAGCAGAAGATAAGAGGGGTTTGAGGGGAAAATTGAAGAAATGTAACTTCTACTTCTACTTTTCAAAGGACATGATTGTTTTTATGTGGAAAATATAGCATAAGAGGGAAAACAGGAGTTGACTGCAATAATCAAGGCAAATTTATGATCACCCTGGACCAGAATCATAGTGCTGGGAAAGATAAGAAAGTTTTATATTTTGAATGTTCATACACATCCATATTGAAATCTAATTGAGAAAGATAGAAAGGAGGGAAAATAGCTCCAAGGTTGCTGGCCTAACCAACCATAAGGAGGAGAAGTATCTGAGATGAAGAAGAGAATGAAAAGGACAAATAGCACAGGAAGATAGAGTGCAATTGTGGGCACAAGTTCCACTTGGGTATTATCATCCAGATGGAGATGCTGAGATGACATAGATACATGTGTATGGAGTCTAAACAAATTGTTTTTTGTTGATAAAAATTCAGATGCTTTCAATACATGTATGATATTGATTTTTTTTTTACTGCCACTAAATTCTGGAGGAAACCAAGGATACAAAGATGTAGATAATAAAAGACATGAAGTTTGATTTTTTAAATCCCAATAATGAAAGATTGAGAAGATAAAGAGGAATGAGGTAAGAGAAATGAGAAGCAATTTAAGTCAGACATACAGAGGTGTGAAGACAAAAAGAAAAAGAAGATGATATTAAGTAGAAAGGGTGAGGTCCAATGCATTAGAGTTAAAATCGATGGATGAGTGTTCCAACTAGGGTTGAAGGATTACTGGAATCAGGGTTCAATAGCATAGTTAGAAGGAAATTACACAGAAGTGATAGGGTATGGGTGCTTGAAAATGAGTTGATGAATGCGTTGCGATCAGTTGTTGGTTACAAGGCCTAAGTGTGAAGATAGGAGTGAGAGGCAAAGGAGTGTGTAGAACAAGGATTAATCTCGTTGATACTGCAGATAAGAGGCAGATAACCTGGGAGTCCAGAGCATTAGAATGTGAATACTGAAGAAGGAATACACATTCAATATTTGTAGTACCTGATGATGAGCCAGCCTCTAAAACCATCCAGAAAAGAAGGTGAAGCCTGTGGCGTAGGTTAAAAATTGATGACTATATATATATATATATATATATATATATATATATATATCTGGAGTTTTAAAAGAAGATTGGAAAGAGAATAACCTGAAACTAACATGAGGAGCAAGGCCGACCTACATAGCACTTGCAAGGCCTGTGGTAGAAGGGGGTGGAAGAAACAACTGCTATTACTTTACGGGGTTTGAAGAATCAAAGTTCTCAATGGGATCAAATTTTCACTGCAGCAAGATGGTAAAAAAAAAAAAAACCCAGGATTTAGTTGCGAAAATACCTATGTAGTGTTAAGGTTATGGTAATGATATTTCTATAATATTACAAAGTCATCTTCATTTAGTAATAAAAATGTCTATATATTGATGTCTATATTAACAAAGCAATATACAAATATGGATCAATTACTAAAATTTAAAGGTGAATTCGAGCACATAAGAGCCAAAAGGACCTTAAAGTAATACTTGAATAAAATGCACATTTTTAAAGTAATCTGGGTAAATTCCTCAAATATTTGTTTTCCTTGTTGGCGTACACTTACCCATATCTCTATGACCATTTAATATTATTTTTTCTTAAATACCAGTTAGAACATCCTCATTACTTATGCTCTTTTTAAATGTTAAGACATAAAAAATAGAAATGGAAGGAAAAATAAGCTAAGTCTTTTATTAAACAAGATATTGATTTTTATGTTTGCTTGTAGAAAAACGTTTAATCACTAACTAGATATTGAACAACCAATACACAACTTCAAATCTGGGACTATTGATTTAAAAAAAAATAGAAAGGAAGGAGGATGTGAGGGTATCAACATTTTATAGATGATTAAGCCAAGAGTTCCAGAAGGCATTGCAAAGATTTTAAGGGTTGCCCAATTGGGAGATATGGAGTCAAAAAGCAGATGTACACAGCTATGTGTAGATTCGAGTCTGTGGGATGATGATTCGCAAATCTTAGGCTTCCCCGGGTGGTTAATATGACAGGAACAGAGCGCATAAAAAGAATTACCCAGATTGTCTCAGAGCACATAGTGGGAGTTTGTGAGTATGGGGAAGAAAATCAGATGGGAGCAAGCAGGGTTCTGCCAGAAGCCTGACCCGTTGTGGTCCCTTCGAGCGAAGCACGGAGTCTGGAGGAGCTGCTCTGCCTTGGCATGCGCAGAAGGGCCGGTGTTGTGTCTTT
>RJWT010044673.1:0-11749 GCA_004365215.1 Cuniculus paca
ATGGGAGCGGGAGGGAGACTTGAAGTACCAGGGAATAGGTAAAAAGCTATGTAGAGACCAGAATTTTTCCGTCTCAGATTCTGTGCATTCCCCAAGGTTTTGCTACTGCAAAGGCTGTGCTGTTTCTCTTTCTCCTCCCCTGTGCATACCTCCTTCCTACCCAGCCGTGGAGTCACTGAGACAATGAGGCCTGCTCCAACCCTTACGCTGGGGGGTCTGCAAGGAAAACCTGAGAAATTACACCCTCCTGTCCCAGCTACTTCTGCCTTGTTCTGGTAGTCTTCCAGTTACAAGGACATGCCTGATCACATTTAAACAAGAAGAGTTGACCTCGAATTGCAAAACCTCATGGAGATGTGGCTTTGGAGATGAAACTATCTACATTACAACTATTTCTGATGATTCCCTGTTTAGTGCTCCACATTCATGTGAGAGTGTCACCACAGAAGGATGAGTTACTGCACATTTAAAACATTAATAGCTATGGGAAAAATCATGTAGAGCAACGCAGAAGCCTGCAAAAAACTGCAGAACACTCATTCATGGAGGCCACCTAGAGACAGGACCCAGCAACAGCAGCGTCGGAAAATGGGTGCTCCCTGCCTTTTATCCCACTCAATCTCACTAGTCCTCAATGCGCTTCAAGCTATGAAGGCCTTTGTTGATCTATGTGAGGAGTTACTTTCTCTTGCGTCTGACACACACCCTTATCACAGTGGATGAAACGGTTTACATGCCACGCCTCCCGGGAGGAGGAGCCACAGCGTCTGTACATAGCAGAGCTCAGCGCTGAACCTGACAGATAAAAGGCAGTTCACACTGCCAAGGAGTCCCTTCCCTCCTCAACTCCCGCAGCCTCACCACTATGGAAATCAGTGTGGAGGGTCCTCAAAAAACTAAACATAGCAATTCCATTTGGTCTAACTATTTCCCTTCTAGATATCTTCCCAAAAGACTTAAAGACAACATACCACAATGATGTGTGCATACCCATGTTTAAAGCAGTGCAATTCATGATAGCTAAATCTTGGAAGCCGCCTGTATGTCCATCAAGAGATGAATGGATAAAGAAGATGCCGTAGTTATGCACAATGGAGCACCACTCTGCCATAAAGAAGGATAAACTTACATCGTCTGTAGGAAAACGGATGCACCTTGAGGCCATCATGTTCAGTGAAGTAAATCAGACACTTAAATATCCCATGCTTTCTCTTATATGAGAAACTCAATAAATAAATAAAGAGCAAAATAAATACAGATGATAGGGGGAAAATAGAAAAAAGTTACTGTCATCTAACATGGATGATGTATCTAAAAGTACACCTTGATTTAGTGTAAAAATCTTACTGTTTTACATGCTTTGGGCCTGTTAGTCTGGCTGTTAACCTGTCTGTATGATAATTAACTTTATAAGAACTTACAAGATAAATGAATCAGATGCTGGCAAAAAGGGGAGGCAGGAGTGGAAGGGGAAAAAATCGTGATGTGTTCTATACATGTACCAATTCTCCACAATGAGTGTATTACAAACATGCAATAATAAATAAATTAATTAATTAATTAATATTAGTAGGTTTTTAAAAGGCAGCTCAGAGGTTGACTCAGAACTAAATTCTGGGGCTTAGCAGTTGGTAGAGTAGACCTCATCACAAAGATGAACAAGAAGACATGCTGTTCCCCTTAAAGCCCAGGCAAGTTTGAAGCTTTCCAGAAAAGGATTTCGGCCAAGAAATTAATAGGCAAAAACAACGAAGGCTAGAAGCAAGTAGCCCAAATGCTATTCAACCGCTTTGTTTTTGCTGTTGTTTAGAAAGAAAGAATAAATTTAAACTTAAGTCTAACCCAAACTTGTTTTAGACTAATAACCTACAAGAACACCGGTGCCCACCCATCACCGTGTATCTTTCTAGAAAATCTTACCCACAACACCTATTTCCAGTCTGTGGATTTGACCTTTGACTATCAACTTTTCGCACTCTGCTACTCACTCTGTAAAGCGCTACACTTGAAGGAAGGGAATATATCTTAAGGTAAATTTAAGGGGACCACAAATAGCTTTTCTACTAATTTTGTGTACTGATTTCAATGGACATTAGGAAAAACCGGAACGATCACATCAAATCTTAGCATACAACAGATGTATAAATTTCTTGTTTAAAATACATTCAAGTTTAAAAACAAAGAAGAAATTATAAGCATGAGCAGTTTAGGAAATGCTGAAAATGCTCTTAACAATGGCCTCACACACAGTTCATCCAGAATTCAAGTCTCAAGATGTTTCTGAATGGTTCTGGTGAGCTTCATTTCCCCTGAAATTGTCCTTCCTCCTTCTAATCTGGTACACTAACTTTCACAATCCAGTTTCCCTTCTCATTCTTTTGTCTTACTCTGCACACCTCAGATAATAAAACATTTCTAAGTTTTTATGCACTCAATGGATATAGTACAGTCACTGTGTTACTACAAGATAATTCAGATCCCAACTGTATTGCTGCTCTGCCTCGGTGCCCTACACAGATCTCCAGAAGTCCAAGTCTGGCATTATACCTAGGCCAAATCAAATGAGATATAATTACCTTAAGTATATCTGCACAATGCCACAACAAGCCCGAAATTATTTTACTTTAATTCTGGTTCCAGTAATCCACTACCGCTGTTGCTGGTGCGTGGAGAAACTGTGTTTCTATGAGCCTAAATTTTTTCACATAGTTGATCTTGTACTTTATAATAACTTAAATGTGGCAAAGGAGTATTGTTTGTGCCATAGCAGAATAAATTTCAGAGACAGAATTAATGCCGTAATCTCTAAATCTTAAGCCAAGATTCTTTCCTTTACCCAAACTAATTTTTAAGAATATTCGACAATATTAGAAGTTCCATTTTGGCCATTTTTCACACAAAGAAACCACAGAAAGAGTGTGCAGAAAAGGAAAGAACACTAAGCCAGGGGGTTTTAATAGCGGTGGAGGATTTCAAATCATCGGGGACTGTTCAGAGAGTGGAGCTCAGGGTGGTACACAGGTCCTTTCAGTCCCTCAGGCTTCAGAAAATACAGAAAGTGTAAGGGTGGGAGAGAAAAATCACCCCCTAGAAAGTAATAAATTCTCAAATTAAGATGGATTAAAAGTTCTCTTCTGTGCCAAACTCAAAAAGCACAGTATAATAAGCACAGAGCTGGGCAGATGTGAGTATAAATCCCAATTCCATCTCCTGGCTCTGATCAACTGAATTCTCCAAGTGCCATATCTCATCCCTACAATGGTACCTGGATCATGGGGTGACAAACACAGGTGACATGCTTCGCTTAGACTTCTCATGGACTCGGAGCTCAATACATATTTATTTTTAATGAAAGAGAAGAAGCTTCAGACCTGTAAGATTATATTAACCAACCCATAAAACATTTTATTTGAGAAAACCAAATCTTTACACTTTACAGGCAAGACCTAAGGACCAAAGATACTAAATGACCAGGGAAAGGTCATACTGCTTGTTAGGTGAAACTGGAAAGCTGTGTTCTCTGGCCCCTTCAACACATCATTCATAAAAAGCTCATCACTCACTGGAAAGGAAGGGATATGATCCTTGAAACTGCCCAAGTACGTGGTGGGGGCTTCGCCCTAAAAAAAGAATAACAAATAAATAAACTATTACCTGACTTGGAAGCTTCCTAAAGTTAGTAATCTATTCTTTTTTCCTTCAAAAGACAGAGTTTCTCTTACATATTCCAGGCTGGTCTTAAACTCATTATGTAGCCTAGGCTGGCCTTGAACACACAGCAATCCTCCTATTTCGGCCTCCCGACTTAGAGGCATGTGCCACCACACCCAGCAAGGCTAGTAATTCTTAATGTACAAAATGTAACTGCTTCTCACTGTATTTCTTCAGCAGAAAGGCCAGATCATACAACAGTGGCTGAATATAGTCTCTGGCTGGGAAGCTATCTCTCAATACATTTATACCATGCGAGGGGGACAGGAGTAGTCAGGAGCCATTGGCTGCCACTGTTAACCTCAGTCCAGGATCTAGTTCTGGCTCAGCCAATGTCATCAGTAAATGAGTTGATCATCTGAGAGATGACACGTTACCTAATAATGCTTGTTCTTCCCCCATATAGGTAAACCATAGTGTCAGCATACTCATTTACCATAAATACGACTACTAAGCAACTGGGAGATCTTTGCCAGCTTCACAGAAAACCAACACAGGAAGTAAAATTAGGTATTTGTCCAGTGAACAATGAAGAAATCAGAACAAAGACAACAGGAAGGGCCCTGGGCTTAAGTTTACTCGATCTGTGATGATTATCACCTTCACGGCCCCCGAAAGGAGGTTCCACTGCCAGCATCTGCCTGGTGCCCTTTGATTATTAGAGACACTCTATGTAACTGAACTGGACAAATATTTAGAAAGGAGAAGTAAAATGTGTGTCCCCACAGCTTCTGCTACCACTACCCCAAGCTCAGCCCAGCTGCAGTCACTTGGTTTACCCAAATCAACAGGTGACCAGTAGTTAGTTACACCCTTCTCGTACCCATTTTAGGCTTCTACCCTCAAGAAAACCCATTTCCTATTGTCTGGGAACATTTTGGTACAGTCTCATTTACATATACTATTTTACATGGTTTCCACATATTTTATTTAACAATATATATATTTAAATTTCTCCTTGCTTTTTTGTTTCAGTTTTATTAGATGCATAGTTAAAACTGAGATGAGTTTTGGAAAAAAAAATTTCCTCAAACAAAAAAACCAACCCTTATATGACTTTGGTACATTTTTTTAGTGAAATAAATCTAACCTTACTCTTAAGTATGTCAACTGTTAAGAAAACATATGGTTTTGGTACTGTACTATCATTCTCTAAAATTGCAGTCCCTGATGTGTAAATCCTGTGGATTCAGACAAAAAGACAAACTTAAAAAATGAGAGCTCTTAATCAAAGCAAAACAAAGTGCCTTTGACTGGGAGATTATTGCTTCTTTTTTTCAGAATGAAATGAAAAATATCTCCCAAAAAGGTCACTTCCAAACAAATATTCACACTGTGATGGCACCTGGAACCCTCCCGAATTTACATTTACTGCTAAAGGAGTGATTGTACCCCTGACTCCACACAGCGAAGCCACGGTACAGGTAATAGTGGTATCTACCACCCGCATACACAACATTAGAGAAACTTCGGGTCGGGCACTAAGTGCGGCTCTGTACGATAAAGAAGCTTTCCAGTATTGCCCCTGGAAGGTTTTCAGAAAGATGCCACATTTTCTCACAGTATAACTGAAGTCCACTTTCTTTCCTACACTGACAATGGACACTGTAATTTTATACGACTTCCTTAAATGAAAAGAATGAGTCATCTCAATTACGTTCAAAACAGCCACAGACATATTCTGCTGTCAAATCTGAAAATCCCATCCCCCACTTGCCAGAGTCCAGCAGAGTAATTCAGTGGTTATCAAACCAGGCTATCAAGAAAGGAAACAGTTATCCTTTCTCAGAGAAGCTACAAGTAAATTTTAGTGTATCTAGCAGGCCAACAATTGAACATCTTCTGTTGGGTATTTCTTTTAATTAATTTTTCTTAATGTAGTACTTTTAGACTTTTTAAACCTTACATTATTCTCAGATTAAGTTAATGTTGCACATAATTAAATGTGTTATCTTGTGTCTTGAGTCTTTAAAAAGTAATAATCTAGGGATGATATGCTTTTCATTGCATTGTTATCCAGAATTGGAACATCAGTTATGCAGGTTTGGTAATTTCTTATAAATATCAATTAATTCTACTATGTATTGAGCAGCTATTAAGTCCAGCAACTATGCTAGGCATCAAAGACACAAAGTAAAGAGGAAAAATGATTCCTTCCCTAACCAACAACAGAATAAAAACAGAAAAAAACTGATGCTTCTGAGGTTTTGTAAAACTGCAGCACTTGTATTTCTGGCTGACAATAAACATGAATAAGCAGTTTATTTAACCCATTGTTCCGGGCCCCAGAAGAAAATTCACAATCTTTTTTTCAAAGTTCCTCTAAAGGGTAAGTAACCAAAGATTTCCTGGGAAGGGCAAAGGGCCAGCTATAGCTTTCTCAGCAATAGCTAACCATGTAAACAAACATTTGTGGTTATTACTGGCTAAAAAATACCCCTGAAAGCACAGAAAAAAGACATGAGTAAACAAAGATAGCGAAGCCAACAACTAATTTAAACCTTAAACGTTTTCAAATAACAGTGAAACCGAACCATGAAATGCTCATGAAAACAACTAAAGTAAAAGGTTTCTTCCTGCATAGACTGATGAAAGCAGACAGGTGTCAGGAGGTGGGGAGAGCTGGTGCGGGAGAGGTGTCAGGTATCAGACAGATGTCAGGAGGTGGGGAGAGCTGGTGTGGGAGTTGGAGAGGCCTGTCCACCACTGCAGACCTTGTAGACCTTGTCCACCTCTGCAGACTTGTAGAAACTAGCTGCGTAAACCTACGTCTTCACTTAAAATGAGATTCAAATGCTATTTGTTTCATAGACTTGTTGGGAGATGTTTTGGTTACTTTTCTTCGTTGCTGAGACAAACACCTGACACCCAAAGTTAGGGAAGAAAAGGCTTATTTAGCTCACAGTTTCTGGAGATTTCAGTCCGTAATCAGCTGGCTACAAGGCAGGGTGGCATGGCACAGCGACAGGACTTCAAGGCAGCCGCCAGAGCAAAGGAGCCAAAACACCAGCCTCTTCTCTACCCTCAAATTGTACACAGGCCACCCCCCCTCACCTTCAGGGTGGGTGTAACATTCACAAAATGTCCTTGCCCTCCTTTGCACAGGATGAGGATATTTACAAAGTAAGAACCCTGGCTCCTGCTGAGTCTCTCAGTTAAACTTCTAAACTGTGCAAGTTAACACAATGTATTAACCATAACAGGAGATAATCACCTATAAAGGGTTTGTCACTTTACGGCTTTTTTATTTTAATGCTAGTTATGATTCACCTCAGAGCATGATTAGTGGTTAAGGCACAGGTGGGTTTGAATCCTAGTGTGGCTACATCCTTTGCTATGTTCTTATATCTTCCCACCATAAACTGGATAAAATAATAGTACCTTCCTCAAAGGCTTTCTGTGAAGCTTAATTTAGCTGATATACTTAAAGCATTAAAAAGGGCACCTAGAATTTAGAAAGTGCTTGATAAATACCAGCAGATATGATGAACTTCTGAGTCCAACGAAAAGGAATCTGCTATGGCCCCACGAGGAACTCATAAACTGTATTCTGACAACTTTATTCCCAAAATAAGTACCGTGCATCGTGTACTAAAAAATCTTGCAATCTCTCCAACAGTCTAAAAATACCGAAATTTTCACAAATATAAAAATATGTGATGCCATGAGATTTCTCCCTTCTGCACAACTGCACACGTATAACATCTAGGCCACATACTCCAAGTAACCGTGTTCACTTGAGGCAGACAGAAGGCTTCAGATCTAACACCATTTCTTTACCAACCAAAGTTTACAAAGCTCACTGACAACACCAACAGTCAGTAAAACATCCTAATGCAGAAACATCACTCCTGATGAAACTAAATAGATGACATTACTTCTGAGCTTAAATACAATTATTTTCAATCTGATGTTTAACCCAAACTCATTTTCCATTTCCCACAAATGACAACATACGTTAATTTTCAGTTGGTAACCTAGCGCTTTCAATCTGTGGATAAAACTGCCTTTAGTTCTGTATCACCAACTCTCTCCCCTTGATTTTTAGATATGTGACTATTTTCCTCCCAGTTGTCATGGTTGATTTTATGTGCAGACTTGACTGGGTTGTGAGTACAGGGACATTATTTCTGGCCGTGTTGGTGGGGAGGTTTCCAGAAAAGATTAGCATTTCACTTGGTAAAGCAAATAAAGCAGATGGCCCTCCCTAATGTGGGTGGGTGTCCTCCAGTACTTTCTGGGCCTGGATGGAACACAATGGCAGAGGCAGAACTCCCTCTCTGCCTGCCTGCTTCAGCCAGGGTACTGGTCTCCTGTCCTCAAACTGCTTCACACATCACCAGTGTTCCTGGGCCCTCGGACTCGGGTGGGAACCACACCATCCGGCGTGCAGAGGGCACGTGGTGGGGCTTCTAAGCCTCTTTAACTGCAGGAGCCAATGCCAGTGAAAAGTTTCCTTCTAGAGAAAACAGCGGTGGGGCAGGGCAGGGGGTGCAGGATGGACAGACACTGTTGGCTCTATTTCTCTAGAAAACCCTAATACACTAAAGCTACTCAGGCCAAAGCCTCTTCCAAAAATCTGTAAAGAAACTCAGTGGGCCTTCCATAGTGCACACACTCCAAAATCCACACTACCTTCCATACAAGGTGATTACAAAATACAGTGAATGTGTAACGTTTTGATGGCCGCTAGTCCCCTTAACACGCTCCCGCTCACTTTTGAACACCTACCATTCTTGCCACTTCCGGTAGTGGTGGGAGTCTTTTTGGAGGAAAGTATTTAATTGTGCTGTCACATCTGCCTCGACGTGCTGATTCAATTGAGCACACCTATCTTTCGTGGTCATTTTGACTTGGGGGAGGAGCCAGAAGTCGCGTGGTACCAGACCCAGTGAAGAAGGTGGATGGGGACCCAGCGTCGTGTTGCTATGAGCCTGCCTTTGTTGGACGGCACTCAGAAGCAGCATTCAGCATAGTTTTCATCACACCTTCTAAAGACACTCATGAAAAAGGACTTCCAGAACTATTTCGGAAAGTGGCAAGAACACAGGGTAAGTGAGTTCAAAGTGAGAGGAAGTACTGGAAGGGGGGACTAATGGCAATTATCTTAGTGTAATAAACTTTATTTAAATATTCAGCATACGTTTCTATTGCACCTCATATTATATAGCATTTTGCCTCTTCTCTAACACTTTGAGGACTTAATTACAATACCATATTCTACCTCGCCTAATAATTCTCAGGCAAATTCTTCTTATGTTTCTTTCCCAGAAAGCAACCATTGCTTTTACTGTGCATAGCACGCTCATTTTGTTACGACATTTAACCCCTGAAGTCATCTTTAGGATAGTTTTGTCTTAGGCAGACAAGGAAAGTGAGATTGAGAATGGTAAAGTAATACCCATTTTTGCTCAGTAACACACCAGGTTTGACCTCAGGTCTGTCTGATGTCAGAGTCAAGAATTTCACCACTCTGCTTCACTCTCTGGAAATGATGTGTATTTTGGATTTGTCCTTGTATCAACTCTTTCAGAATCCACACTTGTAGGCTACTCTGTAACAACAGTCTATTCTCTCGTTCAAGGCCCTACCATGCTATGTCCTGCAGGATAACATCAGCAGGCCCAAGTTGTTCAAACCATGTGCGTTCTCAACAGAATCCTGCCTTCAGGACTGACCCTTGACTAGGTTTTGGGAGATGAGCTCTGAGTTGTTTGTTTGTTTGTTTGTGTCAAGTAGAACTAGTTTGATGAGATAGTTATACTAACATCATGCTTTATGATTAACTCTTCTCTTTGCTTTGGGGGAACTGGAGACCGAGCAACTAAACTCAGCCACTGTGGTGCTGCACACCTGTGTGAGTGAGCTCCAGGAGGTGCACTGCACACCCAGGGTGAGGTGAGGCCCCCTGGGCAGCAACCTTTCTCATGTAGTGTGCTGAGAGTACAGCTCCTTCCTGAGACAAGGATGGAAGTCATAGCCTGGTTCTCCCTTTGATGTTTTCATCTGTATCCTGTGGCTATATTAAACCATAACTATGATTGTAACAAATTCTGTGTGCCCCTCTAATAAATCACTGAGTCCGTGGTCTTGGGGACCTCAGAACCCATGTGTCTGCTTCTTTTTAATGAAACCTAAATCTAAATCTCAATTTCCACTATACTTATGGGTCTTGGCTTTGTCCCATAAGAAAAAAAAGTCACAGTAGCATCCAGTAACATTTTCTCTTTATGCAACTTTTGTCATTTTTCTCTGTCTCATTTCCAGAAAATGACTCTGCTGAAGAATGACGCTGTTGCCTGTACCTCGTAGCCTGAGCAATTACTTTGAGGATAATAATATGCAACATAACAACCATTGTTAAATTTCATCATCTTGTTTCAAAATCCTATGTTGCTGGGGTTTTTTTGCTGTTGTTGTTGTGATGATTTTGCTTTTGTTGTTGTTTTTTGTTTGCTTCTTGATTTTTCTGTTTTTTTACTTTAAAATTTAAAAAAATGATGTTGTTGAAGCAAAGGACACAACAGAATATAGTGGACTTACACTTTTTTTTTTCAAAACTTTAGAAATTGTCTAAAAATGCAATATTAGCTGTTAAGCAAAGGCTTAAGGTAAACTCATGAGTAAGTAATATACTGGCATTACACCCATGATTTTAGTTAATTTGATTAAAATGAAAATTGTATTTATTGGATAAGTACATGCAGAGTGACACTTTTCTCATCGGACATGAAGCTCTTTTTCATTGGTATATTCAAGCATTCCTCCATTTTTTCAGTATTCAAATAATCATCAATAATAAAATTTACCTTTTTGGGAGAATGATCTCTTATTTTGAAACACTGTTTGTTTGTTTGTTTTGAGACGAGGTCTCACTATGTAGTGCAGGTTGGCCTTGAACTTGTTTATGCAGCCCACGCTGAGTTTGAACTCTGACAATCCTCCTGCCTCAGCTTCCCAAATGCTGGGATAACAAGCGTGCGCCACCAAACCCGGCTTGAAACACTTTCATAGGCAGCTTTCCTGATTTTCATTTTTGTCTTACAGATCATAGTTCTTTGGCTTCAAAATCACTGTGTATTTTCCAAATGTCTTCCTATGACTCATCATCAAACTCAGAACACCACAAACTTGGTTTGTGAAACAGTGATGCATACTTGTAATTACCCCAGAGATGCAAGCACTGCATTCAGTCTTCCCCATCTCAGTTCTGGCACCAATTCTGCCAGGAGCTCAGGTCCAAACTTCTTTCCCTCTGCATTCCTCCCTACTTGCTTTCGGTATCTAAATCACTGGCAGATTCTGATTTTTTTCCCCAAAACCCATCACTGTTCACACCACTCTAACGACCCACGCCTTTCCCTCAAACCAATCTCCCCGCCTTCTGTTTTACCTCCCAAGGCTGTTTTCAGTGAAAGAGCCAAAGTGACCCTGGCCAATCCTATTACAGACCATGAACTGGTCCTCTCAACCCTCCAAGGGTTTCTTTCCCACAGCGTTAAGAGCAAGCACCGCGTCCCTGCGGACAGCTGTCCAGACACCGCCGGTCTGGTCTTTTGCATCCTCCCTCCTGTCCTCGCTCCCCTCAATCTCTCTCCCCTTTAGAGGTGCTTATATTTGAGAGAGAGAAGCCAGGTACGCAAAAGAAATAAGTAAATGTGCTGAGAAGAAAAATAAAACCCAGAAGGGCGTTAAAGAACGGCGGTAGTTGGTCATCACAGCAAGTGCTCCAGGTGAAAGGAACAAATGCAGAGGCCCTGAGAGAGCCACGGCTCCCATGCACAGAAACAGCAAGGAGACGGCATGGCTGCAAGGGGACAGAGCGCCCCGCACTTAGGAAACACTCAGAAAATAACTCAGAGAAGATGTAGTCCTTTAGACACTCCCAGATAATTACACAACTCTATAAATACATAAAAATAAAATCATGGCGTACCAAGGGAAACCATCTGGAGACAAACCGTACTACAACGTTTGAACCTTCAGGACTTCAGAGTGGTCATTCGTTTCCTGAGAGCCTTGAGTGTCTCCTAAGTCA
>RJWT010044674.1:0-11749 GCA_004365215.1 Cuniculus paca
AGTTTGTGTTATCTGTTTATTTCTTTTTTGTAAGAATATTTTTGGTTTATATCTTATACTGAGTAACTACTTTAAAGCTAATGATACACAGTGTAATATCTCTTATTATTGGATTATGAAAATGTTTTATTTTTCATAAAATAAAAATAGAAAAACCAATGAGGCCTTATTCTTACTGAGGCTGATCTAGCTACTCACATCAATTTACCCACAACAGTGACAAATATTTTGTTATAGATTAGCACCATCTTTTTGGAGATAACAACCAGCCACATGACAGCAGGTCAACAACAGTGGACACCTTCTATCTTGGAGTCACAGCAATTCCTTCTTATTAGAACCAAAAGTGGAATTAAGTATGTGAATTTGTCCATATTTGATCATTTTTATTCTTCATAAATGACAATTTTATGTGGTTTAAACAAGTGCATTATTATGGATGTATGTGTGGCAAACAGGATAACACTCTCCAGTCCTCTAAACATATCTGTGTCCCAATTCCTGAAATCTATGAACATGTTAAATTATATGGCAAAGGGAAGTAACTTTTTTTTTCCAAGACAGTTTCTCATCATATATTCCAGGCTGGCCTCCAACTAATGGCAATCCCCCTACATCAGCCACCCGTGCCAGGGTTACAGAAGTGCACCACCATACACTATTGGAAATAAACTTCTAAGTAGAATTAAAGTTTGTAGAAGATGACCTGGGCACCTCTCCTTGAATGCAGAACAATTGTTGCAACATTAGTTAAATCGAGTCTTACTTCCATATACTGATATGTACAGAGAGGGCTTTGCTATTCCATTCCCCCTTCAATTGGTTCTAAGCAATGCAAATAAGGCTAGCTAAGATACTGATATGCAATCCTTGAAACCAACCTGACAGTGTCCTGTTTCCTTTCATCATGCTCTCTAAAGGATCGAGCGCAGCAAGATGGCAGAGCCAGTCAGCTCCAGAAATGTCAGCTGGGTACAAGCCTCAAAGTAAGAAGCTATGACTCCTCAGGGCATAAAAGTTTACATATCAGATATCAGAAACTGAAACAACAGCCTCCTAAAATACTCTAATTGAGTTTTGCAGACTGATCTTTCTGCGTATTATCTTCCCTGAATATTGAAAAGATGCTTTTCTCCCTACCTGGCTAGTCAGCTCTAGTTACTCATATAGTTCCCACCATCTTCACTGTAACTCATCCTTGAACTACCCCCTTCTTCACAAGATAATAAATTCTGGGAGAGACCTTGGATCAGGGCCTTTGTCTTTATATCGTCACTTGGATTGGACTTAGGACCCTTTGGCTGCCCTTAACTTTGAATATGTCTTAGTGTCCTTGCTCTTGCCATGGGTTGCATTGGAGGTAGTAGATTGGAATTAACTTGCTGGAATTCCAATAATGTTTTTATGGGATTACGAATATAACTTTCCAGATTACAAGGTGGATAGGGAAAAGGATTGCAATATACAATATTTGGATTACAACATATAATATTGGAATTTCAATAAAAGTTGCTAACCAATGGACCTTAAAATAGAATGTTTTGCATTTTTAAATTGGCCGAGTGTTAATTATTAGAGCCCTTAAAAGTAGAAAGGACAATTCAAAGAGAGAAACACACAGATGGTAATGTGGCCAGGACTCAACATTGATAATTATGGAGCTGGAGGAAGGGGACCAGACAATGAATGTGAGTGGCAATAGAAGGTGAAAGGAGCAAGAAAGATATTTTCCTTCCCTTGACATTTGCTTAGTAAAATCCATGTTGGATTTCTGGTGTACAGATATGTAAGGCAATTAATTGATATTGTTTTAATTTACTAAGTTGGAGATATTTGTCATAACTTCAATAGAAAAATAATGTAGTAGGTTTGTTTTTCCTGCCTTCAATGTTCATGTCACTGTTACATTCCAGAATTTACAGAAATCTTTATCCATTGACATGATATCCGACATAACATTGCCTTGGGCCAAAAGAGCCATTGTTTAGTATTAGAGGTACAACATTGGGCTCATTTCCATGGACTTCACCTATGTTCCTCATACCTTGGGCTTTAATATGATGTGGGCTTGCTGCTTGAAGGCTTGGCCAAGACACCTGCAGAAGGGTAACGTCTGAGAAGTTAGTGCACATGAAGTTATGTGCCTAATAGGAAGACTATGTAAGATAAAGAATGAAAGGAAAGAAGCAGGATTGGCCAATTCTCTCTAAATTTATATTCTCCTAATTAGCTCTTACCTAAAACTTAGGCCCTTCCATGTTGGAACTGAAAGCTGTAAATACTACTGGACTCCTTTGGGACATTCATGTCAGTAGATCAGCAGGAAAAAAGGGTTACTCTAAAAGCCTAGGTGGTTGACTCTGACTATTCTCAGAGCTTCCACTATACAAAGGAGCACGAAGGAGCATGTCTGTAACTGAGAGGATTCACTGAATTCGCTTCTCTTGCTACTTTCGTGTGCTATGTTAAATATGAATGCTAATGGTAACCATCATCTTGAAAAGGGCAAGAAGGTAAGAGCTCAGACCTTTTCAGAATGAAGATTTGATCTATCCCAATGGGCCAGAAGTCCAGATGGATGGCATTTCTGGACAAGCATGAGGAAAATCTAGAATGGTTAAGGAAAGAGATGATAAATGTGTGTAGAGCTTCAGGAGTGGTTGAAACAGTTGAGAATATTTTGAGTTACTAATCCTCTTTATATATTTAAGAATGTGACAGCTGGAACAATGTTGGAAGGCTAGACTTGTACTGGCCCTCTGGAGGAAAAAACGAGAGATCTTGCTCACAAGTAACAGCCATACATAATTATAGGGTGTGAGGAGAACTAAGTGGGACTGAGTAAATTTTATCTGACTCACTTTATGGGTCTCTCATATCTATCTGGCCCTTTTTCTTCCCTACTTGATGTTTTCCCATTTGCTTTGCTTTTTGTCCAGATAACTTCTGGCAGTGGTTCACATCATTTTGGGCAACTGCAATAACCACTCATCTCCTATTACCTCCAGTTATTTCCATATTTCCTAGGAGTTTAAGCCTGGACTTCAGGACTAACTTCTTCACACATACTGCTTGCGTAGAAGAACATAGTAAACTCAGTTCCTAGGTCTTACTTGAGAGAATACATACATCTTCCAAATTCTCCAATGGCTATCTAGGGGACCTAGCACCAAGATGGAAGTGTGGAAAAAATGAAGTTCCAAGGGTTTTATTGTGCAGTAACAATGAGAGTCAGAAGACAAGATTTGCAGCTCTGCTTATCCATCCTCTCCCATGGATTTTTCCTGAGGTGTTTTCACTCTTTGTGGAACTTAGTCATTGCCTGGTGTTCCTTGCAATTCTGTAGCTAGTTTTGCAACACATCATCTTATGTTTGCTTTCCTTCCTTCTCTGCCTCACTTTTTTCTTTCCTCTTACTCTTCCCCTCAATAAAGTGTTAGCTCTTGCTCTTCACCCTTATCTCTGATTTTTCAAAGAATACCTGGGCTATGATACTGTGCTTGAGTCATGTTAAAGCTTTGAAGTATAGAAGTCAGAATCTAGGTAGTGTAAGGGTTAATTCTGACTGTCATTTAGATTGGCTTGAAAGACATCTAGGAAGTTAATGAAATACAATTCTAGTTATGTCTGCAGGTGTGACCTTGGGGACTATATCTGTTCCCTGACCTTTTCGTCTCTAACTCTTTCTCTGTTTCTCTGCTTTCTGGATCTCCACGAATTGAGCATCTTTCTTCTTCCATGGTGTTTCTGCCTTGGAGTCAGGTGACCATGGATTAAAACCTGTAAAACCATGAGCTAAGGTAAAATAAATTTCCTCCCTCCTTAAAATGTGTATGTCAGGTATTGTGTGTACTAGCAGTGGAAAACTGAGAAATACAGGATGATGATGAGGGAAAGGTAGAGGCTTGAAATTATTAGGAAGAAAATCGTTCTGTATTTGCTACTGAAAGTAACTGGAATTGGAGAGCTGAGCAAAGGTAAGAGGATAGTCATGAAAACTTTGAGGCTGATGGCATTGGCAACTGTTGAAATTATACATTAACTGAGATCTTAAATATTAAATATTGAGAGAAGAGGCAATGAGTTGAACTTTGAGTATGTTCTGCCTGAGGTTGTTGTGGGATATCCAGATGTTGAATTCTAGGAGGAAGTTTGAAATGTGTGCTTTGAGCTAAGGAGGTGGCTTTAGTAAAGGAAAGGTTAAGGTCAGCTCGATACAGTGTACATTTTTTATACACAGATTTTTTACAGCCACATTTCTGGAAGACATGTAGGTGTGTTTCAGCAGTGAATATAGCACCTTTTGGAAAATAAATCATCCAATAGCATTTATTTGAATGTTCCTTGCCCTAAAACATTTTAACACTCCTGTCATTTATTTCTTTCAAATCATCCATCATTTATCCTTTCTTGGGCAAGGCCACATTTATCCCCAGGCCTGGCTATGATGTGTTAACAGAGGCACTAGGAAGTAAGGCTGCTTTGGCTCAGAAAGTGTCTCTGCTGCCTTATTTAAGCTCCATTTTCACAATTAGTGATTCATTTGTTGAAACAGAAAGTGAAATTCATCAAAACTCTGTAGGTCATTAGTGAGTTTGAAGGGATCGACTGTAACGTTCTCTGCAAGGGAAGAAAACTTGAGTGTGAGGAAAGGTTTTGTGTGTGTGTGTGTGTGTGTGTGTGTGTGTGTGTGTGTGTGATTGAGTTGGGAGGGTGCTTTGATAATGAAAACAGTGTACTTTGTAGTGGTTTTGAACTCAAGCTCTTGTGTCACTGACCTGGATTTGATCTCAGCTGTGTATTCCTTTCTTCATCTCCATCACCTTGGATGAACTTATTCACTGAGATTTAATCTCACTGCATCTATAAAATTGGCAGCATCACGGTAAGTGAGCATGGGTTTGCTGTATGAATAAAATGAGAAAATGAATAAAAGACACTGGTTTTATAGATTACAATTTTTAATTATCTTTAAAAAATAATTGTATTTTATATACTTCGCTATTCTATGAGCCTCATGAGGCAAGATGTCATCTTCCTATTTTGTTTATCTTTATATCCTCAATTATAAAAGAACCTGGTATAGAGTAGGTACTTGGTAAACATTTGTTTATTGAATATAAATGTTATTGGACATTGACATATCCATGATTAACAGAGAATGAGATGACAAAGACTCTCCACAAAATGATAATATACAGCATATCTGTGTGGCTATGGAAAATTGAAAAAAAATGTATAAATGGTTTAATAATTGAAAAAGCCTTATAATAACAGCCAAAACATTGGGTATTATTTTTCGTTTGCTGGAGGTTACTCCAAGAAATTGAAACATATTAACTCATTTAATTTTCTGTATAACCTTACAGGGTAGAAGCATTTGTCCACAACCTCATCGTACAGATGAGGAAACAGTCGTAGAGGAGGACGTTGTTCAAGATCACTTGGCTATCAAAGGTCTCGGCAAGTTTGAATCTGGGCAGTCTTATTTCAGACCTGTGCACTGGACCATGCTACTGTGAAGACCCTGACAGACTCATTCATGTGATCCTGGCCCTGGATGAGGTGAGCAAGGACCATGTCCGACAACTGTCCATACCCACCTTGCACTTCATCCGTTGCCTGAACCTGTGATTGCTCTGCATGGAGTTCCTGAGAATGTCAACCAGGTAGGGGAGGAAAGAAATGCTCTAAGCTACATATGAAAATCCAATAGATAGTTGAGAGAATGTTCTAGGGATTAGAAGGAAAAATGATGAAGATCAAATAAAAATAAGAAGCATAATGATAAATATAAACAAGTAGCTTTTTAATATATAAAAATAAAAACCAAGGTAAGAATGAATGTGTTTGCAGGGAAGCATAGTGTCCAAAAGCAAGAGGGTAACTTGATGAGGACACACAAATATATGATTAAATTGGCAAATGTTACTCTTCAGAAGGGAAGAATGAGTCACCAGGTTTCACAGCTTCATGAAAACATCATCTCTTGCGGCCAGGTGATTTCCAGTTCTCTGATTCCATATTTACCAAACAACCTTCAAATTTAAATTCAATTCCTCACTGTTTCCTGACCTAGATAAGGAAGCACTAGAAATAAAAACTGAAATACAAACAGCTGTCTGTTCTAAAACAAGAACTTTCATGGAAAATTATTTAATTTGCTCTCAATTATCAATTCAAATGATGCTACTTGAATAGTTAATCTATGTAAGAAGCTTCCAGTTTGTAAGTGTGGTATGAAAATGAAATTATTGGGTAAGATGGCCAAGGACTCATGAGGCTGAGGCAGGAGGATCCCGAGTTTGAGGCCAACCTGGGCTACATAGCAAGTTCAAGATTAGCCTGGACTACATAGTAAAACACTGTCTCAAAAACAACAGCAGTAGCAACAATGAATAAACAACAAAGATGTGAGACTTTGTCTCAAAAAACAAAACAAACAAACAAACAGGGCTAGGGAAGTAGCTCAGTGATAAAACATAGCTGGAGTCCATCTTTAGTACCTCAAATAAACACATTTCTAAAAAGAAGGAAAGAAAGGAAGAAAGAAAGAAAGAAAGAAAGAAAGAAAGAAAGAAAGAAAGAAAGACAGACTAAGCATCACACCTCTTCTCATCTTGCTTACAAGGATGTAAGGTGGGAAGGTGTTGAGTTTTATTAGATGTGGGCCTCATCTGGAAGAGCTGATCATTAAATTCCTTGGCCTGAGACACAGATAGAACAAATCCCAGGCACATATTGCTTTGGAGTAATACATTTCCACCTGGAATGTCTGTCTACATTGCCAGGAAGGGCATGAACTTTTTCTTCCAGAGCACTTCCTCGCTTGGTGTGTGTTCAGCCTTAATTCTTGCCCCTCCTCTGTCTTGTAAGCTGGCGCTGACTGACCAGTGAGCCCACACAAGATGTTTTTCCAGATAAAGACTAAGAAAACCAGACCTTTCATGACAGTGACACCATGTTATTGGAACCAGAACTCCCTCCCTACCCTTTTAATTATGCCCTTGGAAAAATTTAAGAGCCAAGGGTTGGGCGATATTCTGGTAATAACTTGAACAATTCTTATTATTCAGTTAGACTGAAAAACCACAGAAGAATAAAGCATTTTAAACCTATCTTATTAGCATTAATTTTTCAAGCAAGAACTACCTAGTTTGAATTCTCTCTCTCTCTTTCTCTCACACCCACACATGCTCACACCCTACCATCTCCCATCGTACCACCATATTATCTTCCAAATTACTTTCTGAATGCAGAGTAGAACCCCACACATCATGCAGCAGAAAGATGTGTGAAAGGAACATGGAATTAACATGAAGTAAAATGATGTGACTGAATTTGTCTCCAGTTACAGTCTTTACCCTTTGTCTTACTCATCAGCTCAAGCCATCTCAGATATTCAGCATTATTCAGCACTCTGGGTATGGTTCTTTCCTTAGGCCATGTTTGATCAATTGACATTAAAGTACTTAAAAATTCCATGGATCCTACAGATCACCTAGTGACATAGGGGTGTCTCATTGATTGTTTTCTACCTTTCCCCATGACTGTGGCCTCCATGTATAATGAAGATTATAAAGAGTGTCCAGTGTCTGAGAGACACCATGTGTGAGTGTTGTTTTAAAAAAAAGGTCCATTATCACTCTGTAAGCTCTTAGCAAGTCTAAATCTGGGGATAATTTCTGATACCAAAACCTTTATTACTTCTTGTGCCCTTTCTATTCTACAAGGAGAGGCCTCAACCCAGTTTGTGAAAGTATCTATCCAGACCAATAGGTATTGGAGCCCCTTCCTCTTTGGCATATGAGCAAAACCGAGCTGCCAGTATTCTCCAGGATATTTACCACGTCTCTGTATACCTGGAGGAGCTATGGCCTGGTTAAGAGGACAGTAGAGCTCACACGTCTTAACTATGTGCTGTATTGTCTGAGAAAGTCCCTTTCCTATGATTAACTTTGAGGCCACCCTGTGGGTCTTATCAGTCCCAAAATGAAAGATTTGATGTGAAGACTTGATAATTTCCCATCAACTTGCATCAGTAAGAAACAATTTATCATCATCTGATTGTAACCATCCTGATGGAAGGAACTGACACCCATGGGAGGGAGCCAATTTGATTTCTGACTGAGAATATTTTGGTCAGTATCAAGGAACCCTTCCCAGATCAGGGGGTCCCTTGATCAGCCCTTGTGTCAGACAGTTGATTACCTTGAGATACTTCATTGACTCCTTTCTGGTATCATCTACAGTGAATTAACCACCAATTTGGAGTGCACATAGATGGTTAAAGTTCATCTGGGTCCTTGTAATATTTTATGGGTGATCTATTGGCTGTCACATAATTTCTTTCTTTCTATATGGCCGCATGGGCATGTAACATTAGGAAAGAGTACTTCGAATCAGTATAAATATTGACTTTTTGTCCTTTACTGAGTTGTAAAGCCGTGGTCAGAGCTATGAATTTTGCTAGCTGGACACTGGTCCCAGGGGCAAATGAGGAACTTTCAAGCATCTGACGTAGAGTTGCTATTGTGTCCCCTGTCCCATTTTCCACGAGGGAACTGCCATCACAGAAGTGGATCAAATCAGGCCAAGTAAGGGATGTGTCCAACAAGTTCTCTCTGGCTGCATATTATGGAGAACTATCTGTTTACAGTCATGTCTTTCAGCCTCAGGTTTTTTTTGTTATTTTTTTCCTGGTAGAAAGGTGGCAGGATTTAAGGAGGAACATGTCTTTATTTGAATGGCTGATCCTTCTAGAAGTAAAGCCTGATACTGCAGAAGTTGGTTGTTTGATAGCCACGGCTCCCTTTGGAAGAAAAGTCCTGTCGTGTTGCAAGGCGTATATACAGGGAGATCTTGGTCCAAAGTCAGCTTGGATACCTCTGGTCCCAGGAGAACTATGGCAGCCACAGCTCTAAAGCACACAGGCCAGCCTTTTGCGGCAGTGTCTAACTCATGACTCAGACACGCTACGGGGTGTTGAGCAGGTCCTTGATCCTGCACAAGCACTCCCAAAGCCACGCCCCGCCTTCCATCAACATACAGATTGAAATGGTGTCCTGTCTGCATTCTCAGTGCCGGGGCACTTGGAAGCGCTTATTTAAGCTTCTGGAATGCAGTTTGGGAATCAGGTTTCCAGGTTAAACTATGAGTATCTGCCTTTTGGGCTTCCTTTATAAGCAGATAGGGGAATTGTACAATCTCACCATACCCTGCTATCCCTAGGCAACAAAAGCCTATAATTCCTGGGAATCCCCTTAGCTGTTTTAGGGTCTTGGGTGATGAGGAGGAAAGTATTGGTTTAATTTTCTCTTCCTTCAGCCTATGGGTTCCCTTAGATACGATAAGGCCTAACTATTTTACCTCAAGGCTGCAAAATTGTGCCTTAGACCTAGGGACCTTATAACCATATGACCTCTGCTAGAAAATTCAGCAGAGCACATTGTCTTGGCTACAGAGCTCTCCTGAGGGGGTACATAACATTATATTATCTACATTTTGTAAGACTGACTTTGAGAAATTCACAACATTCCCAAGGCATGGGAAAGCACTTGTCCAAAAAGATGAGGACTGTCTCTGAGCCCTTGAGGAAGCACAGTTGAAATGGTTGAGAGGCCTGGTCATGAGGATTTTCAAAGGCAAAAAGAAACAGGGAATCTGTCTGTAAAGGAATACACAAGTAAGCATTTTTTTAATTCTAACATTGAAAACCAGCTGGCATCTTCTGGGATCTAAGAAAAGAGAGTGTATGGGTTAAGTACCACCAGGTAGATTGCACTACTGCCTCATTCACCAATCTAACGTCCTGTAACAAACTGTACTCTCTATTAGGTTTTTGAACTTCCAAGTTTGGAGTGCCTCAGGGGCTGTTACAAGCAATAAGGATACACTGGGCCTTCAAGTTATCAATTATATGCAATAATCCTCTTATAATTTTTAGGGCTTAAAAGGTATTGTATTTGGTAAGGAAAAATAGGATCTTTGAGATGTATTTGCACTGGGACAGCTCTTACTGCTCTTTCCTAAATTACCTCTAGTTCTCCAGACTTCAGGATTATTTCTGTTTCCACAAGGGGGAGGCAGTGTACCTCACCTGGATACATGCACATTACAGTATTTAAGCAAGATAAGATATCTCTCTCCATGAGGAGAGCTGGACTTTCAGGAATAATGAAAAAGGAATAGGAAAAGAGGAAGCCACCTTAATTACAGCCTAAGGGTTGTGAGAATTAGCAAGTTTCTTCCTCTCCAGTGACTCCTTTTACTAATATATGCTATCTGGAAAGAAGGCCAGGGCTAAAAAGGAGGACCAAGAGGCACACACCAGTGTCCAGCAATAGGCTGGTTTCTTTTCCCTCCATAGTCATGATTACCCAGGGCTCCTCTGTGGTGATGACAGTCTTGCCAGAAGGAGAAGGCAGAGAGTGCCCTGGGGTCCTTCATTCTTGCCGGACCAGCTGGTAAGATGGGTCTGATTCCTAGACTTCTGTCTCAGGGGGCAGTCAGACTTCCAGTGGTCATCTTTGCAATTAGGGCATGGCTCAGGGGGCCTCTTGTTGTTATCATAATCACACTTAAGGTGCCCTTGCTTTCCACAGTGGCAGCAGGTGAATTTAGTCATTGAGCTCTTCTTGGAGCCCTGGGAATCAAACTTAGCATCTATTTCTTTTAAGGCTGCAACTAAGGCAACCACTTTCTCTTGGCCTCTTTGTTCTCCCCCCTTGGTCTCCTCTTGGTCTCGATTATAAAATACTGAGGAGAGAATCTTCACCAGAGTATCAAGTGCTCTATCTGGAGCAAAAACCATCTTTTGTAGCTTTTTTCTAATAACAGAGGCTGACTGGGTAATAAACTTGTCTTTAAGAATAATCTGTCCTGTCGAATCAGGAACCAGGGATATATGTTTCTCCATTGCCTCTTGTAAATGATCTAAGAAGGCAGAGGTTTCTCATCTTTTTCCTAGTGTAGAGTTGACAATTTAAAGTAATTGAAAGGCTTAGTTCTCACCCTTCCTAGACTGTCAAGAATACATGTCTGCAAATGCCTCCTATTCTAAACTCCTGTCTCGTTGGTAGGCCAGTAGAGATCTTGTGTAGGTACTGCTTGGGCTCCAGTAGGAACTGGCTATTCCCCTGGCTGTCTGTCTTCTGATCTTCTAAAATTAACAGTATGATATTCATTTCCAAATGTAATAGCAGCTTGTAAAGCTGGTTGTCTCTCTTTGGAAGTCAATGTTTGATTTAAGAATAACATTGTGTCTTTCCAGTCTAGTGCACAGGTCTGAGTGAGTCCCCTAAAGACCTCAATGTATTTATCAAGGTCATTAGAAAGCTTGCCTAGATCTTGTTTAATCTGTTTGTGGTCACTCAGAGAAAAGGACACATGGACACAGGTAGTGCTATATTCTCCATTTACCTCTTATAATAGATACTGTTCTTGAGGAATTTGAACAAAATCAGATAGAGATGGGTATAGTCCAGTAAAGGCTTTAATTAGGGCTGGCTTAGAAGCCTCATTCTTAGAGTCCAGAGGACAAGGGAGGGAAACCTCAGGCTCAGTAATAGTAGATGAGGCTTTGATTAAGGTTGCCTTGGAAACCTCACCCTTAGGGTCTGCAGGGCAATGGAGGGGAACCTTGGGTTCAGTAATAGTAGATGTATCTGGTTGTACCTTAAGGGTCAGAAGTATCTGGTTTTCCTGTAGCTTCAATTTACATTTTGGACACAAGTAAGGATTGTCTCTT
>RJWT010044675.1:0-11747 GCA_004365215.1 Cuniculus paca
TGAAAATAGCAGAAAATAATTGTTTCCACTGATTACAACAATGTAGAATTATATGTGTGCACACTGACAGATATGAGGGCTTTTGAATGGGATGTAGACTTTGATGATATTCATCATGTTCTTTTTCATTCAATTTCTCAAGTATCTAAAAGAAAGCAAGTTTAAAATCTCCCAAGTCTGCCATGCAGGGCTTATTGCTCCAGCCTCCCAAGTGTGACTGGGAAACGGTGTTCAGAATGTCAGTTGGATGTGTCTGCCTGGTGAGGCTACTCCATCATCCAAGTTACTCAAAGCATCCATCAAGGTTGCTGTGTGGTGGTTTGACGATGCAACTAAAGCCTGTAACTAGTTGACTTTAGGCAGGGGAGGCTGTCCTGGAGGGTGGAAGTGGCCCTACCCAAACCGATGGAAGACTTTAAGGGCAGAGATAGCTGGCAGTGATGAGACAGACCTGTAGCCACAGCACTTGGGAGCTGAGGTGGGAGGGTAACATGAGTTCGGGAGCTCAAGGATTACCCAGGCAACACAGCAAGACCTTGTGTCGAAAGATACAGGGAGCCTTGTGGGGGTGGGGCAGAGCGGAAGCGTCCCTGAGGAAGAAGGACTCCATCAGTGACTGCAGCTTAGGCTCAGCACTCACTCCCAGCTGTCCTGGACAGCTTCCAGCCTGTAACTCAGCTCTGCAGTCATCTCAGCCAGTTCCCTACACTCAGCCTTCTACTTCGCAGCTCTTGCTACTTCTATTTCTCTGGCTGGACCTTGACTGCGAACAGTTGCTACAAGCACTTTCCAGATGGGCGCATGAAGGGCAGTACAGTCGCATGGTTTCACAGTGTTACAGGGCAAGTGTCAGCACTACAACCGAATCGGGGCCAGGTATGTGGGATTATTTGTGGCACGCAGCCTGTGGTTCCTTCTCCCTACTGGGCATCAAGGAAGGGAGGATTTGTTGAATGTCCTCTGTAAAGCTCCATAAAGAGTTTTATGGGAGTTGATAGAAACAGAAAGCTTTCCGTGGCATTGTAAGGTAACTATTTGCTCTGCCCTCCCCCTTCACACTCTCAGAATAGCACAGGCTCTTAAATCTCAGGAGACAAATCCATTCCTTTTATTGCTGTACCCTGACAAAGCACTGGTACTGATGAGCTGAGGGTGGCCTGCAGGGAGCCCCACTGAGCAGGGACACTGGACGCCAAGGTCCCAGCCAAAGTCCAAAGCAGGGATGGGGGAAAAGATCCCAGGTGAACTGGGACTAATAACTGGGTGGGCTTGCTTTTCATCTCACAGGCCAGATGGCTGATGGGTTTGGGTGTGTGTGTGTGTGTGTGTGTGTGTGTGTGTGTGTGTGCTGCAGGGGATGGGACCCAGGGATGCACATACAATAGGCAAGTGCTCTATGACTGAGCTACACCACCAGTCTGTCCTTATCTCATAATGAGGCTGGAGTATCAGAGCCCAAGGCCTCAAGTGCCTGGTTGAATTGAAGATGGCAAGACAAGGAGGCCCTGAAGACCAGACCTTTCCTGTAGGTGACAAGTAGCATTCTCTTCCTGGAAACCTGCTAAGACTTCAGTCAATTAACTCCAGGAAGAGGGAGATAAACTAGCAAGTTCCTTCTAAGAAAAGAAAACTTGGTAAGTGATGTATAAATTTATCATTCCTGGTCAGAGGCATGGCTCCTCCTAAACCAGATAATACTACTAGATGTAAGGAGAGGGGCAATGTTCTCCAAATATATCTACTTAGAATTAAACTTTGTATTTTCCTTATGAGTATGTCATGTCCTTAAAATAGAATTTTAATTTGTATTCTTATAAAGTTTATGCAGATACAGATTCTAATATAGGTTGGAGAATTGCATCATTAAGGTAGGATGGGTACACTGAGTGACTTGCATATGAGATTCAGTGTCTTCATGTAATCCCTGTACTTAGAAGGCAAAATGCCAGGAGTGGCAGTTCTTCCTTTAAAATTAAATTTAAGGAAAATTACGAGACAATGTAGCACATAGACTCCATCTCTAACCCACTGTCCTTGTTCTCAAAAGCTGTGACCTTTGTGACTTGCTGGGGAAGATGGTCACAGAGACTGTCAATGTTGTAGTGCCTGTGACTCAGGGCAAGGGTTGTGACTCCTGAATATGTGTTGGACACCAGCTGTGTTCATGTAGTGGGGGAAACTCAGATTGCAAGTGGGTGCATGGGAAATAAAATTTTTTAATTTTACTCTAAGCATATCTTCTGTTTAAAATTCCATTTGCTCAATGGTAGAAGGTGAGGTTCTCTGATCTGAACTTATACAAATGCTGACAAATATTGCTACATTGGGGCCCACCACTGTTCCCTAGTGTTGGATCTGGACAGTCCAGAGGGGCTTGAGGGGTCAAAGATGTTAATGGACAGACCCATCTGGGCGTGGAGTCTGTGATCTTTCTGGATGGATCAAGCTGGTGTTGGTTTAGCGTAGGAGAAGGGAAGTCCTGATGCCAGGATGTTTCCAGACTTGTGGGATAAAGTTTGGCACACAGCAGCCTCTGTCCCTTATGGGCCATACTCTAGCATGATGTGTTAAAAAAAATTGTAAGCCAAATTGAAAAGGTACTTTTGTACCAAGCAACTGAATCAGCCTATTACAGAGGTTGAGCTCAAGTCAATCATAGGCCATCCACTGATGGGGAAGATTCAGACCCAACCAATTAGGTTGTTTCTTGATTAGACCTCTTTTTCTGCAGCTATGAATGCAGCCTCCACAGCTGAGGGTGTGGGGTATTCTCAACCATCTTTTGTTTGGAGTGAAGCTAGAACCTTTTTGTAGCTCAAATAAACTTTGCTGAATTTAGTCTGTGTTTAACAGCCTTTATTATTCATTTCTAGTGTAAAGATATCTTGTCTAAACATTATAATTTGTAAAGTATTTATGTTTTAACTTTAGCAGAGATTTTTTTTGACCTAATAATTTTTCTAAAAAGTTTCTTATATGCTTGAAAAGAACATATATTCTACACCCAATTTTGGAGTATACATTTCTGAATACATTATTAGATTATGTTAGAGAGTCTGAAACTTTCTCTGTTCACAGCACCCTTAAATCTGTCAAGAATTATTTTGTAATATCCTCAGACTACGAGAAATACATAATGTGTCTTTATTAAGTAGCTGCACCCCCGTGACTTAAATATTTTTCCCTAAGAACTTGTAGATGTTTGAAAATAATATAAGGCATATAATTGAAAAATATATTTTTCTTGGGCATGGTGGGGTGCCATGTACCAGCGCAGTTCTAGACATTCCTGGGGGGAAGGACAGTGAGAGGATGGGAAAATAAAGAAAAGAGACACAAGTTGAGGTCAGGTAGAATCCTTACTCTCCTGATGGGAAAAAAGGAACTGTTCAGCCTCAGTAGCATGTTTATTTATACACTTAGGAGGATAATGTCAAGTTCAACCCCTCGGTACAGCAACTTGTTTGCCTGGCTGGACTGGGCACCTTGCCTACATGGAGGTGGAACAGCTTGTTTACATAACTTGCTTTGGGCTGTCTTCTTAGGGCTGGCTGCACACATGTGATCAATCTCCAGCTTCAGTCACTCCCTACATCTCCCCCTTTTCTGTTTTGTAGTTGCAAGTGATCTGGGGTCAGTTGAAGTTGGAGGAGCTGTGTTTGGGAAACTCTGTATAAGGCCTTTTCATTCTTGCACCCTTTTCATTTTAAGTGCACTTACTCATTTATGCTAAAGATTTTCAGCCCAAGGATTTTAAATATTTGTATTCAGTAATTTAACCCTGTACAGTCCATTAATCTGTAACAGTAGTCAGTTGCCAGTGTAGCTGGCAATTGTCAGAAGGTATTAATGATTTTTTTATTTTAAAGAGAATAAAACAACAAAACAAAACAAATAAAACAGAGCAAAGCACATCAGAACAGAACAATGCAAACCATACAGGACTTCAAAACAAGACAAAAGGAAATCAACAGTGGATACCATAGTGTCTCTTGCTTTCTTTGAAATACTTGTTCATACCTTCACACACAATAAATTCAAACAAAACTAAATACTATAAAATCAATCAGAACAAAAGAATGAGAGCATTACATGCTTTCAAAACCAGACAATAGGAAATCAACAATGGCTTTCAAAACCAGACAATAGGAAATCATCAATGGCTACCATAATGTCTCTTGTTTTCTTCAAAATAGCTGTCCATACCCTCTCATCTGTTTGAAGCAAATAATAGAAAACAGACTAAAACCAATCAAATCAAAGCATAAAACCTTATTGATCTTCAAAACACGATAATAAGAAATCAGCAATGGCTACCAAAATGTCTCATTTTCTTCAAAGTAGCTGTTTATGCCATCACACATAATAAAATCAGTTCTTGTAAACTCTTTAGGAGTAGTTCTAGGCATGTATAACCTATACATATACATCTATCCTTTCTGTGTTAGAGGGAATAACAAAACAAAACTCAAGAAAAATGAGAAACAAAAGAGACAAATAAATAACAACACAGACCCCAAAACAATAACAATATAGGCTTTCAAAACAAGGTGATAGGAACATAACAAAGGTTGTTATTTTGTGTAGTTATCTTCAAAAGAGTTACTCAGATTACCAGATACAGACATGCAAAATGGATGTAATTATGTGGATGTTAACTGTTTTGTTCCAAGAAGTAGTAGAATTAGTAGTACAATCATCTTAGCTGTCTTAAGTGTATATATACAAATTTATATCTTTTTTCTTTACCCTTCCTTCTTTTCTCCTTTTTGCTGAGTTACTTTTTCCCTTTGAGCATTTTTTACCCTTTCACAATATTTATGGAAGATTTGGTATCTTATTTACTCTTTTAGTTTCTTACACTGGGAAGACAATAGGGTGTTTACACATGCCAGTTTGATTTATTTTGCTTATGAGTAAGGTCTCAAGTTGCATCCATTTACCTATAAAAGCCTCGATGTGATCCTTCTCTATAGCTGAGGAGTACTCCATTGTATAAAAATACCACATCGTTTTTATCCATTCCTCAATTGATGAGCATTTGGGTTGTTTCCAAGATTTGGCTATTACAAATTGTGCTGCTATAAACAAGGGTGCACATATATCACTGTGGTATGATGTTTTCAATTCTTCTGGGAATATGCCCAGAAGCAGTATAGCTGGGTTAAATGGGACTTCCAAACCAACTTTTTGAGGAACCTCTAGACTGATTTCTGCAGCAGTTGCACCAGTCTACACTCTCACCAGCAGTGCAGAAGAGTTCCTGTTTCCCAACAGCCTCCCCAGCATTTGTTATTGGTGGTTTTCTTGATCCTGGCCATTCTTTCTGGAGTGAGATGGAATCTCAGTGTTGTTTTAATTTGCATTTCTCTAACGACAAATGATGTTGAACATTTTTTCATGTATTTATTTGTTATTTGTATTTCTTCATCTGAGAAGTGTGTATTCATCTCAGATGCCCACTTATGGATTGGGACTTAGAATTTCAGGGGCCTGATTTTTAAAAATTCTTTGTAATGTTCTAGATAGAAGTCCTTTGTCTGAGGGACAGTTGACAAAGAGTTTTTCCCAATTCATGGGTTTTCTTTTCACCCCGTGGGAGATTTCTTTCGACATGCAAAAACTTTTTAATAAGATGAGATCCCAGTTGTTGATGCTGGGAAGTATTTCTCATGCAGTTTGATTTTTTTTCAGGAATTCTCGGCCTAGCCCTGTTTTCAAGATTTCTACCTAATTTGTCTTCCAACAGATTTAGTATTCCTGTTTTAATGTTTAGATCTTTCATCCATTTCGACTTTAGTTTAGTGCATGGTGATAGGCTTGAGTCTAGTTTTAGTTTTTGGCATATGGAAAGCCAGTTTTTCCAGCACCACTTATTAAAGAATCTATCTGTCTTCCAGTGAATATGTTTGGGCCCTTTGTCAAAGATAAGGTGGCTGAGTGTGTTTGTAGCTGTGGTTGTATCTTCTAATCTATTTCATTGATCTTCAGGTCTGTTTTGATTCCAGTACCATGCTGATTTTATTACTGTAGCTTCAGGAATTGTGATACCTCCTGTCTTGCCTTTGTTGCCCAGAATTGCCTTTGCTATTCTAGGTCTCTTCTGGCTCCAGATGAATTTTAAGAATGATTTCTCTAGATCTGTGAGGTATGCTAATGGTATTTGGATGGGAATTGCATTAAATCTGTATAATAATTTTGGGAGAATGGCCATTTTCACAATGTTTGTTCTTCCTATCCATGAACAAAGAATGACTTCCCATTTTCTGAGATCCTCTTCGATTTCTTTTTTCAGAGTACTGTAATTTTCATTGAATAATCTTTTGCTTCCTTTGTTAGGTTGATTCCTAAGTATTTCATTTTTTTGGATGCTATTGTGAAGGGTGTGGTTTCCCTTATCTCTCTCTCAGTGAGTTTGTTGTTTGTGTGCAGGAATGTGATTGATTTCTGAGTATTGACTTTGTATCCAGCTACATTACTAAATTTGGTTATGACATCTAGAAGTCTTTCAAGGGAAGTTTGTGGGTCTTCTATGTAGAGTATCATGTCATCTTCAAATAATGATAATTTAACTTCTTCCTTTCCTATCCTTATTCCTTTTATTTCTTTCTCTTGTCTAATTGCTCTGGCTAATGTTTCCAGCACTAAATTGAATACAAGTGGTGATAGTGGACATTCTTATCTTGTTTGCGATTTTAGAGTGAAAGCTTTCAGTTTTTGACCGTTAAATATGATGCTGGCTGTTGGTTTGTCATACATGGCTTTTATCAGATAGAGGTAAAGGCCATCCATTCTGATTATGCATAGGGTTCTTATCATAAATGAGTGTTGGACATTATTAAAAGCTTTTTCTGCATCTATTGAAATGATCACGTGATTCTTATGTTTGACTATTGATATGGTGTATTACATTTATTCATTGGTGTATGTTGAACCATCCCTGCATTCCTGGGATGAATCCCACTTGGTCATGGTGTATAATTTTCTTGATGACTTGCTGCATCCTGTTTGCTAGAATTTTATTGAGGATTTTCACATCTATGTTCATTAGGGAGATTGGCCTGTAGTTCTCTTTTTTGGATGAGTCTTTCTTTGCTTTTGGTATTAGGGTAATACTTGCTTCCAGGAATGAGTTAGGGAAACTTGCTTCCCTTTCCATTTCTTGAAGAGTTTGAAGAGTGTTGGCATTAAGTCTTCCCTGAATTTCTTGTAGAATTCAGCTGTGAATCCATCAGGACCTGGCCTTTTCTTTTTTGGTAAGTTCCTAATTACGTTTTCAATTTCCTTAAGTAGAATTGAATTATTCAGCAGTTTTACATCTTCTTGACCCAGCTTTGGTAATTCATCTGTTTCTAGGAACCTGTCCATTTCTTCTGCGTTATTGAACCTATGAGAGTAAAGATTTTTGAAGTAGGTATTGATGATCTTCTCTATTTTCACAGGGTCTGTAGTGATTTCACCGTTTTCATTCCTTATTGCATGAATTTGAATTTTTTCTTTCCTTTTCTTAATAAGTTTGACTAGGGGCGTATCAATTTTATTGATTTTTTATTTTAAAGAGAATAGAACAAAACAAAAGAAAACAAAACAAAACAGAATAGAGTCAAACAACATAGCATTTCAGAACAGAACACTGCAAGCAATCTAGGTCTTCAAAACATAACAACAGGAGGTTAACAATGGTCACCCTAGTGTCCCTTGCCTTCTTCGAAATGTTTGTTCATATATTAACACACATTAAACTCAAACAAAACAAAATAATATAAAACCAGGTAAAACAAAAGAGTGAAAGTATTACAGGACTTCAAATCAGACAACAAGAAATCAACAATGGCTACCTTAATGTCCTTAGTTTTCTTCAAAAAAGCTGTTCATATCTTCTCACATATTGCAATCAAATAGTAGAAAACAGACTTAAGCCAGTCAAGTCAAGGAATAAAAGCATAATTAGACTTCAGAACCTTTCCCCCATATTTATTGAGAATTTTGTATCTTACTGAGTCTTTCCATTTCTTACACTAGGGAGATGATAGAAAGCACATAACCCCTGATTTCCAGCTACCACTTCCACTGACAGATGCCTTTACTCTCACAGGCCTGGAGTCCTGTGCCCAGTGCTCTTGTGCTGAAAGCTGCTCAGGGGCTGGGAGAGTCACCTCCTCTGCAGACATACTGGAAAAAGTACCGAGCCCAGGTGACAGCCTCCAAAACCCAAGGATTCCATGTCTGCAGCTGTCCCTCTTCAGGAAGAAGCAGCAATCAGATGACCACTGGCCACAACCAGGCTCAGTCAGGTACTGGCTTCCATCAGCTCTTGGTTGGCCTGGCCCACTGTGCCACCGATCCTAACCCTCACACTCTTTGCTGGGCTATTAAAAAAACTGCTCCAGCACCCCCAAAACCAGGAAACCCACTTCCTAGCCATCTAGGGGGTCAGAGTTCTCCAGGAACAGCTCAGCTTCTACCAAATGTATCCCCAAAGCCAACCACTCAAAGTACCCCCCAACACACAGGCTAGGTGCCAAGCCAGCTACTAGCCACAACCCAGCCCTCTGCACTGCAGAGGTACTCCAGCAGCCTGTCTCCAATCCAAGCACCGAGTCACCTACCACCACAGTCCCAGACTCAGGCCACACCACAGTACATACCAGGCTGAGTAGCCAGGGAAGCCCCTCCTCTGGAGCTCTGTTGGATGAGCAAGGACTTGAGCAGCCATCTCATACCCCTCCCTAGACTCCAATTTTCCCCAGTGTCCACCTGTGGGAAAACAGAACCTCAGTGTGCCAGGATCTCAGACCCAGGCAGTAAGAAACCCTGAGACTGCAGTCACATACTGGAACCTTGCTGAGACCCAGGCCAATACCACAACTGTGGAACTGACCCAGTGTACCTCCACTACCTTGTCCTCCTGGCACTCACCTGGCTAGGGATGGCAGCCTCACCAGTGCAGCTCTGACAGCTTCCAAAATAGTGACATACGTACAACCTGCCATATTCAGAAACTGGAATGTTTAATGACACCCGTTCTAGGGTTTCAAAGGCACTTTGCAGCATCTCTCCTGAAATGCACTCAGACTTGGCAAGCCTGGCCACACTCTGCTGACTATAGACATAACATGGAAGTACCACCTTGTGAAGATGGCCACCTCCCTGCCACCCTGGTGAGTAGAATTGCAGACCAAAGAGCAAGATGCTTTCAGTGGGAGAAGCCAGCCCAGACCCCACAGGCACAGAGGCTGCAATCAGGACTCTCCTGCAGGTAGCCAGTGCGAGCCAGGAGAACTAGCCAGCCATATCTTGGAGAAGCTGTGCCTGAAGAAGCCCTCCCCTCATCTTACCACCTGCTGAGGAAGGTGCCTGACCCAACCCCCTACACTATGGGCAGGTAACCAGTGTGGGAAGCACCTGGGACCCACAACCCACTTGTCCAGAGGAACCCAGGAAAATGTCATGATGAAAGAGTAAAAGGCAATCTCAGACCTCCAGTCCACACAGAACAAGTCCAGAACACATGACCATGGGAGAAATTAGAAGTTGCACACCTGAAATTTCTGGAATGATGGCAACTGAAGTAAAGAAACTACTTTATGAGGCTGTAAAAGATATCAGATCAGAAATAATATCTTAGGTAAAAGAAGAAATGACAAACAAAAGGGTTGCTGAGCACATCTAAGGAAGACACAGATTAAAAAAAAAAAGAGGAGCATAGGAGAATGAGAAAACCTTGAATGAAAAATATAGAGAAGAATTAGAATGCATGAAACAGTCTCAAAGAGATATTTAGGAAATTAAAAACTCCATTGAAAGCTGGCAAAACCATTTGAAAGAAACTGAAGCTAGCCTTTTAGACCTTGAAGACAGGATTGCAGCTAGCAATTGCAAAAGGAAAGATTTATTAAAAATAATAAGAAACCAGGAAATAACAATTCAACAGCTCCAAGATGGTGTGAAGAAAAATAATTTTAAGAGTGATAGGTGTCAGTGAAAAAGCAGGAGTCAACACAAATGACATAAAAAGACTATTTATAGAAGTAATAGTAGAAAACTTCCCAAGAATGGGAAAAGGACCTGACATTCAGATAAGTGAGGCATATAGAACTCCAACTAGCCATAACCAAAATAAATCTACACCCAGACATATAGTAATCAAGATCCCAGAAATTCAGCACAAGAGCAGAATATTAAAGGCTGTTAGAGACAAGAAACAGATCACCTATAAAGGAAAATCAATCAGAATTACAACAGATTTCTCAATACAAACCACCAAGTCAAGACGAGCTTGGAGTGAAGTATTTTAAGTCCTGAAAGAAAACAACTTCCAACCCAGATTGATGTACCCTGCAAAACTGCCTTTCAAAATTGATGGAGAAATAAGATACTTTCATGACAAAGAACAACTGAAGGAATTCATGACTGCCAAACCAATCCTACAGAAAGTACTGAAGGATATTCTAGAGAGTGATAAAAATGACTATGGCTCCAGGAATAGTGGCAGGGGGGATTGTTGAGTGGGGCAAACAAATGAGAGGAGGAGAAAAGTAGGGAGCTAACGGCAGGAAAAAAGCATTTCAGAGATGAACCAGTGCATGTTGGCCATAACCATTAATATAGATGGCCTCAACTCACCAATAAAAAGAAACGTAGGGAGAGTAGATCAAGAAACAAGATTCATCAATATACTGTATACAAGAAACACATTAACTTGAAAGAAAATTCATAGACTTAAAGTCAAAGGAGAGAAAACAATGCTCCATGTGACAGAGAATCAGAAAAAAGCAAGGGTAACTTGCCCATCAATCACAGAATGGATAAGAAAGATAATGGCATTTTTATACAATGGAAAGCTACTCAACTGTAAAGAAATCACAAAGTTCTTGTAGGTAAATGGATGCAACTTGTGATCATGCTCTTGGGTGAAATGGTGAACATCATGTTGTCTCCCTAGTATAAAAAACTGAAGGAGTTGCTGGAATCCAAAATGTACAATAGATAGTGAGAAAACGAAAGGGGAGGGAATGTCTAAAAAGGGAAAGTGGTAGCCATTATTAATTTCCTATTCTTTTGTTTAAAATCCTGTATCATTTTCATTGTTGTGTTTTGATTGGTTTTGTTCTGTTTTGTTTGGTTTGATTTTATTATACCTGATGGCATGGTCAGCTGTTTCAAAGATAACAAGATATATTATGGTATCTATTGTTGATTTCCTATTATCTAGTTTTGAAGTACTGTATCACTGTCATTGTTTTGTTTTGATTGGCTTTATTCTGCTTATTTTGTATAGTTTTATTCTTTTAAAAATTAAAAATTAAAAAAAGAAGCTTTCAGTGCAGCAGAAAGACTAGGCCCTCTGCACAACCAAAGGAGAATGTGGAGGCCAGCACTTAGAGCTGAATGATCTGTCTTGAAGAAATTGGTTTTGTTTACTTAGGAAGAAATCATGTCCAAAAAAAATCAAAAACAAGGAAATACCTAAGGCGAGATGAGTACTACTGCTGAGAAGTGTGTGGGGGAGCTTTTGTCATTGCTGTTCATGCAGGCAGCACCAACAGCAGCTTGGAATGAACAAGAACCAACATGTGTACTCTCTACTTAATAAAACACATCAGTTACACAAGTCACCTACTTCCTGCTACTCACACTTTCATTCTCATTCCTTAGGAGGGAGGAAAGCCTTCAGACTTGCTGCAGAATCATTTTGTATTAAGATGGTCTCGCTCAGTCCTCTCAGTCCACATGCATGGATGGTC
>RJWT010044676.1:0-11748 GCA_004365215.1 Cuniculus paca
GGGGTGTTTGGGGGACAGGGCCTGGTCTCGTTCCTGTCCCATCTACCGACATTCACAGACCTTTTCCCAAGCAGGGTCTGGGAGGGATCCCCTTGGTGTGGACTGAGGGTCCCCCAGGAAGGGAACACTGGGCACTGGTGTCTGAGGCACTGCTTTCTGGGCAGCGTGGTAGAATGTTCTAGATTTGGGTGAGCTTGTGTTGGAACAGTCACTCCAACTTCCTGCTAGCACATGACTCCCTCTGGTGGCCTGTATCACTGAGGGTGGTCAGGGGTGCCTGTGGGGTGACACTGTATAGCAGCCTGTGCTGGGAATGCAGCACCGCACACTGCCCCAAAGGAAGGCAGTGAACCTGGGTTTGGTGGCAAACGTCTGTAATCCCGCACTGTGGGAGGCTGGGGCAGCGGGACTGAGTTCGAGCCCAGCCTGGGCAACTTTGTGAAAACTTACATCAAAATAAATGGCTAGGAGGAGGAGGAAAAAGGCCTGGGAGGTGGCTCAGGGGGACAGCTCTGGGTCCAGTCCAAAGTACTACACACACAAAGTGGCAGCAGCTCCTGCTGCAGGGGAGGGAGAGCCAGCCTGTCTCGTGGGCGTGGAAGCACAAAGCCATGCGCCAGCCCCAGAGAGAGCCAGCCTGAGAGGTGCTTCCCACCAGGTCGGGGCCCAGCAGGATCCTCCTCGGGGTAGACGGGTGGGGTGAGCCAGCCCAAGGGCCCACCTGCCAGGGCGCAGTAAAGCTGTGGGGGAGACCAAGGGAAGGCCACACATTGAGGGTGCAGGTGCCCCGGGATATGTAAGGCCAGCTAAGCCTAAGTCAGGGAGGAGGCATGAGACAGGAGATTGGGAGTTATGGAAGCAGAGGTGAGCGTGAGGAAGCTGGGCATAGTAAGCACACCTGAATCCCTAGCACCTCTGGGAGGCTGAGGCAGGAGGATCACAAGTTCAAGCTCAGCCTGGGTAACTTAGTGACTTATTGAGAACCTGCCTCAAAATGAAAAATAATAAAGAAAAAAAGGGCTGGGGATGTAGCTTAACATGAAGGCCTAGGTTCAATTCCTGGCACCATACACACACACAAAGAAAACACAAGAAACTGCCTCTGATGTGGGGTGTGGAGTGACGCCATACCCGACTGCCAAGCGTATTTTGCCACCCGGAAGTATTTCCAGTGCCCAGGTGACCAGTCCTTAGTCACCAGGTATGATACACACAAGCCCTCCCTCCTCACACCCCTGCGGCAGGGCCAGGGCTGTCACCATCCCCGCCTGACAGGAGACAGCCCCAGAGAAGCGAAGGGAGCAGCCTGTGGCCACACAGTCGGCACTGGACCCAGGCTGCTGGCAGGGATGGGGATGCAGCCTATCTGGGGGTGCAGCGTGGAAATGGGGTTCCTTCCCCAGGCTTCCACCTCAACAACCAGCTGACCCAGGCCCTCACCAGCCGCTACCGGGACAGCCGGCTGCGTGTAGACTTCGAGCGCTTCGTGTCCTGTGCGGCCCAGCTCACCTGCATCTTCCGTGAGTCCACCCCTGCTTGGTGGACCCGGGCGGTGTCTCCCACGACTGTGGCTGGTGGCCGCTCACTCTGGCCCTCTCTGCGCAGGCCACTGCAGCCAGCACCTGCACGGGGGTGAGGGGGTCGTCTGCCTGACCCACCAACAGGTGAGCCGGGCTGGAGGGACAGGTGGCCCTGGCGCCATTCGGGGACGCCTGCCTCAAGCCTGCCTCTTCCTTCTCATGCAGTGGACGGAGGTGGCCACCTTCTCCTAGGACGTCAGGTCCGCGCCTGCTGCCCAAGCCCCGCCCCTCCACGTCTAGCGCCAGCTGGGTGCCCGGCTGGCTCAAGGACGAGGCCGCTGCTCACTGCTCTCCCTGGGGCAGCGGGGCACTTCCTGTGCCACCCACTGGCTGCTTGTCCCTGCTCCCAGTTAGACCCAGGGGGCCCACGGCACCTTTGATTTTACACAGGATGGCGGCGGGGTCTGTGGGCTCACACGCTCTCCTGAGGTGAGAACAGAGAGCAGAGAAAGAGAAGACACTGGAGGGCTCCTTCTTAAAAATATGACGTTTTATTATCCTGTCCCCAGAAGGGTGGTTTATCCAGAAACCGCGAAAAAATTAATCAGAATAAACTCAAAAGGGGGAAGGGGGAGGCAAAACCATCAATTACCAGGCAGCCAGGCCGGCGGCCCACCTCCACCTCAGGAGGTCCCCAGAGACCCCTGCACGACAAACGAGGACGACAACCAGGACGGGGCCGGGAGGGCAGCACATCACTTATGTCTTCATTATGAGAGCAAAAGAGGCGGCAGAGATATGTTGCTAGATGAATATATATTTATATAATAAATCCGTAAGTTAATAAAGTAAATAGTAATCTTCTGAAAGTTTTTGATTTTTGTAGTTTTTTTATTTTATTTTTTTGGTGGATTTTTTGTTTTTGTTGTTTTTTTGTGTGTTTTGTGGTTTCGTTTTGGTCCTTAGAAAATCTGAGACATCAAGTCCAGACAAAGCAAGGCCAGGGTGGGCTGGGGCAAGGGCCCAAGCTGCCTGCCCACCCCGTGCGGCGCTGGGGGTGCTGGGTGGCGCACCTCAGCCCCTGGCAATCGCAGATGCTGCGGAGGCGGGAAGGAGCGGGCTGGTCCAGTGGCTAGCTGCAGCGCCCTCTGCTGGACCCTTGGGGGACAGGGTGGTTCCTGGACAAGGCACGTGGGGCTTTGGCCTGGATGGCGGAGGCCTGAAGGGACCTCGGGGGCGAAGGGAAGGACCCAGGTGTGGAGGGGCATCCCGGGGCACAGAGGCGACCTGCTTTCCTATTGGGATCTGTGGTCTCCTCCACATAGGTTTAAAAAAAAAATACAATAACACATCATATATATTTACCAGACCGGGGCACTGACCCCAAGAGCCTCCCTCCCCCTACCTGATGGGGGGACCTCCTGGCCAACCAACAAGAGAGAGGAGAGAGCCTGCCCAGCCCCTCCCTGCCCACCCGCCCACCCCCAAAGGCCCGACAGAGAGTGCTTTGCATAGATACAGTCAGGGGAACCAAGACGCGGGCCCCTCCAGGAGGCCTCGAGGAGGGCGTGGTCCGGTCGCCAGGGGCCTCACAGGTCACTCTCGCCATACAGGGCTGTGGAGAAGGACTTGTAGTCCAGAGCGCCGGGCACGGCGTCTGGGCCCTGGTAGGGCGCCATGCGGGCGATGCAGTACTCGGCCTGGTCGGGGGGCAGCTCTCTCCGCAGCTCCTCGGCCGTGATGAAGTTCTGGGGGCAGCAGGGCAGGACGCTGAGCCACTCCCAGCCCCATGTCACCCTCCCAGCCCCGCATACCAGTGTGGCCACAATTCCTGCTGTAGGGTGCCCGAAGGGGTCCCACTTACCTTGTCCCCTGCCAGCACCTTGAAGGAGGCAATGACCTGGTCGGCTGTGTCTGTGTCAGTGGTCTCCCTCGACATGAAGTCGATGAAGGCTTGGAAGGTCACGAGGCCACTGTGGTTGGGGTCAACCACGCTCATGATGCGGTTGAACTCAGCGTCTCCCTGTGAGGGGATGGGTGCGGGGGACAGACAGCGCTTAGTGGGGTGGGGGCGGCCAGGCGAGGACTGGCGGGCTCAGTTCCTGAGAACAGCCAGGAGAGAGCGCAGGCTGCACCGTCAGCCCAGGCGGAGCTGCGCTGTGCGACTGCCCCAGGCCCTGGCTCCGAGCTGTCCCTGCATCCTCCCCTCCCACGGTCTTGGGCAGTGGGGAGCCGGGGTCTACTGCCCCCAGTCCCGGACCCACAAGTTAGCTCTGGAGGGTGGGGAAGAAAGAAAGAGAGAGAGAGAAAGAAAAGGGGACAGAGTGGGAGGACTGCCCTCCTCTCTCTAGAGGCTTCTTGGGCAGAGGGGCTCGAGGCGCCATCGGAGAGACCCCAGCCGCAGGTGCAGCGGAGGCGCAGGCGAGGCCAAGCTGCTGCTCTGGCGGGGGAGTGTCCCGAGGACATGGAGGCTCTGGAGGCGGCGGGGGCGGAGGAGGCGAGGAGGAGGGGAAGGCGGGAGGGGGAGGAGGAGCAGTGGCGGGGGAGGCAGAGGCTGCATACCAGGCTGTATCCTGTGGAGATAAGCAGAGCCCTGAAGTCATCCGCGTCCATGCTGCCTGTCTGCTTCTGCTCCCAGGACGCAGGCATAGCAGAGGAGACCAGGCCCAGAGCAGGCAAGAGGGGCCGCCCCAAGTACACAGCGGGCAGACAGGACAGTGGCAGGAGCAGGGAGACAGGAGGCCCCGAGAGACCAGGTAAGGGGAAGGTGTCCGAGAGACACAAGGACAGGGAGGAGGCAAGAGAGCCGGTGAGATGGCACACACGATGGCAGGGGGTGGGATGGCAGAGGGAGGGGCGAGAGAGAAGGAGAGAGAGAAAGAGAAGAGCAGTTAATGCCACGGTCCGCTGGGCCGGGGGTGCGCGTACCTGCCGGTCATTCTCCACGTCGTAGCCCAGGCTGATGAGGCAGGCCTTGAACTCCTCGGGCCCCAGGGCCCCGCCATGATCCTGCCGGGCCATCGAAGGCAGGTGCGCGGGGGCGGTGTGGAGACCAGGCCGCACAGGTGGGACAGGGGCCAGGGCCACATGCAGAGGGCAGGGGAAGGGGACACATGGGGAAGGGAAACACAGAGTTAGAGGTGACAAAGACGGGGTGATGGCCAGGAACGGGAGGGTCAGGAGGCGGCATGGGCCCTTCATCCTGCCTCTGCCTGGAGGCCTCCCTGAATTCTGGGCCAGAGCAGAAGGTAAGGGAGCTCTCACTTCCTTCAGGATTTGGGCAAAGAGCGGGCACCCGGGGGCCACCTGCTGGTGCAGGGCCCAAGCTGCACTCGTACCCTCGGAAGCTGCGCAGACGCCAGCCTGCCTGCCCAGTAGGGCCAGCTGGGAACGGAGTTATGCTCAGCTGTTCAGGCTCCTCTACAGCGACCGCCACACCAACCTGCATCTCAAGAACACTGTGCGGGACCAGGCTCCCAGGCACTCGGTGGCAGGCTGGCGCGATGCAGCCCAGGGCGCAGCCTGGAGACCCCCTCCCCACCCACCTCTCCTGGTGTACCCGACATCCCCGAGAGCGGGGATCCTGCCCACCTGCGGCGGTGGCTGATGCTTAGCTGACTGCTGTGAATGAACAACAGACGCAGAGACAGAGGAGGGCAAGAGGGGACAGTGACAATGGGGAGGGAAGGCACTCAAGGTGGGGAGCTGCTCACCTTGTCGAAGTGGTTGAAGGACGCCCGGAACTCTTGCATCTGCTCCTGGCTGATGCCCTTGGCATCCCGGGTGAGGATCTGGTTCTCGACTTCATTGATGGTGCGGGCGATGGTGGTGAGCAGCTGCTCCCAGCCCACGCGGATGTGCTGTGGGAGGGAGGGAGGGAGGGGGTGTGACTGAGGGCTGGTGGCTGTCTCGTCCTGAGTGTGTGTGTGTGCTGCTAGCTGGGTTGGGTCTCTCCGCCAAGTGCCACCTCAGCCCCTCTCTCCTATACACCTGCTTTGCACAGGGGGCCATGGGGCGGCAACACGTCCCTGCTGTCTCTGCCAACCAGCAGGGTTCATCCACTCCCAGGGGACACAGCACAAGGGCAAGGACACTAGACGCCTGTGCCAGGGCCCACATGGCAGGGTTTCGGAGACCCACGACTGGTACTCAAAGATAGGGTGGGGGTGCGGGGGAGGACACACGACTCCACGCTCGTCTGTGGCTTTTATGGGCCTGGTCAGCACAGTGCTCTCCCTGGCGTGCATTTCAAGGTCCCCACAGAATGGCTCCCGACGTCCCCGCCATGCTATCCTTGTCCTGGCTGCACTGCCCCAGCACAGGACCTGGGCCTCAAGCAAGGGTGAAACTGTGAGGCTACAGGCAGGGGTTGGGGTGGCAAAGGGGACCCCTCCAGGTCCCGGGGAATGATGTACAAAGACAGGCATTGTCACAGTGATGGGAGAGCACAGGGTGGTTTTAAAAGTGTGTAAGCAGTCTGGCCTAGTCTTCCCAGACGTTTTAAACAGCAGAAACAGGTGACAGAGCAAACAGTGGGCCAGCAAACCTATTTCAAATGGGGGCCCAGGTGTGCGCGGGCGAGGGCGCGCACCTCCATGGTGTAGTTGGTGTGCTTGTTGTCGAAGATGAGCGCCTCCTGGATGAGCTGGTGCTGCTGCTCCAGCAGGTCCAAGTTGGGCTTGTAGTCCACGATGCTGCGCTCGTACTGCTTCAGGTGGTTCAGCTGGTCCTCCAGGGTCCCGTTCATCTCGATGGAGATGCGCCCGATCTCCTGCGGGGAGCACAGCCAAGGCCGGTGAGGCCTCACCCCCAGGATGCCCCTCCCGCTGTTCTCTGGTGTAAAAGCAGCCACGGCGGGGACGTCTGTGCCATACTCCACACGCCTAACTTCATCGTGCCCTTGACCTCTCCAAGAGACCTGGGCCCTGGCTGCAGATGGGGAGACCACGGCTCAAGGACAAGTCGCCACATTAGGGTCAGAGCCAGGACCTGAACTCAGGCCTCACTGGATTCAGAACCCATGGTTCCTGGACACGGGCCCCCGCGCCCTCTGCTCCCACCGGCCACACACACTCGGAGGCACACTGCACTGGAGGCAGGCTGTCAGCAAGGCTGCTCCCAGCCCCAGGTGCACAGCGAGTGCTCCCTAAGTGGCAGCCAGAGCCACGACCCGCAGCGTTTCAAACCCGCCCAGAGCTGTCATGAGCATCGCTTGCGAGCGGTGAGCTTAGGCGATGCTGCTCGCAGCCTCCTGTGGCACTCAGACGGCCCCGCAGAACGAGGCACCTGTGTCCTCCCTTCTGAGAGCTGAGAACTGGGGATCGGAGGCTCCAGGTCACCGTGAGAGTGGCGCCTCACGCCCACATCTGTCTGAGCCTTAGCTAGCTTTCTCGGGCTGGCACAGTCAGTTTCACCCACATAATCCTGCTGACTTGGGCAGTCTGCTGGGGCGCAGGCACGAGGGGCCCCCTCACCTCCATCTTGGTCTGGATCCAGGGCCCCACCACGTTGGCCTGGCTGGCGAACTGGCGGCGGAGGTGCTCGTTGGACTGCTGCTTGCTCTGCTCCTCCATGAGCGCGTGGTCCCGCTTTGGCACCAGCTGCTGCACCTGAAGGGCCGCCCAGGAGTGGTGAGGGGGAGATGGCCACCCCCGGCAGCAGGGCCCCAGCCCTCGAGAGGCCCCAGCCCACCTTCTCCCACTTGGAGTTGATGATCTGGGGGGTGACGGTGGTGTAGGGGTTGCTGCCTGACAGCTTGATGTGGTTGCTCTCCGCGATCCTCTGGGCCTCCTTGTGGATGGCCAGGATGGCCTCGCGCTCCCTGTCAGCGTCTGGCAGGGTCGACTTGAACTGGTCATGTGCTGAGATCAGGCCCTGGGGGATGAGGAGGAGTGAGGGGGCGGCCTGGCTCTCTGGGGGTCATGTGGGGGTGCAGTGGGCAGGGCGGACCTCAATCTCCTCGATGGTGTGCACGATGAACATGTCCTGGAGGTCCTCCATGGCACTCTCCATCCAGTTGTTGAAAGGGGCGGCCCGCTTGGCATACTCCAGGTGCAGCTGGTCAATGGTCTCCAGCTGCTTCTCTGTTTTCTGGGGTGTGGGGAGAGGCGGGCACAGCACAAGGCAGACAGGTCAGCTGGTGAGTGGGGAGGACCTCAGGGGGGTAGGGAATGTCTCCCAGGTGGCCACTGTCCACCCTCTCCACCACCCCAAGAGCAGCGGGGAACCTGGGCTGCTCCTCACCTCCAGGGCTTCCCTGCGACTATGGGTCAGATTGCCCAGGGTGTCCCACTGGTCACAGATCTTCTGGCACCGGGTGTTGACATTGTGAGAGTCATAGTAATCCAGCTCACTGTGGGATGGCAGACAGAGTGAGAAACAGCAGGGCTGAGCTTGGTCTCCCCGACCCAGGGTAGAGGCCACACAGCAGAACCACAGTAACCGACCACGCCTCTGCCATGGGCTGTGGCACCCCTGGGCAGGAATCTGCTACTGCTCGCCACCTCACTCTGCTGCAACTCGCTGACCAGCAGAGGGGTCTGGATGTGGCCCTTCCGCCAGGCTGCCCCTTGGTTTTAAAGGATGTCTAGCAGCATAGAAGCTGCGACGACGCACTAAACTCCCTAGGCTGGGGATGTAGCTCTAGGATTTTTGGCTCTTTTGACCCAGGCCAAGGCATTCCCTACTCTGGACACATCAGTTTTCCCATATGGAAAATGGAAATAAAGTTATTGCAGGGATCCAATTAATTAATGGGTGAGAAGTGCTCAGAGCATTTTCTGGTACCCAGCAAATAAAAGCAGCAATAGCTATTACAGGTTTGGTTTATTTCAGTGGGGTGTTAACACAACACATGTAACTACCCTGTGATCTCATTCTAATCCATCAATCATTATTACTTAAGAAAGAAAATGAGGTAACTTTAAAAAGCAAATAAATATTCATACAGTGGCTGCCCCTCCCTTTGAAGGGTTTGGTTTTCCATATTTTCAGTTACCTGTGGTCCAAAAATATTTCTCGACTTTCAAGAAAGATTACAATCCTATTAACTTTTCTAAGCCTACACTGTGATCACTGTACTAGCTCATTATTAATACTGTTACTCTCTCTCTGTGCCTAGCACATAACATACAGGGTCTCACACTGTCTTTGCTGTTGGGCACCCACTGGGGTCTTAGACTGCGCCCCTGCAGCTGAGGGAGACTGCTGCACAGGACTATTATTTGAGTCACTAGGGTTGGGGAGACACTGGGATGACAGCTTTTGCTAGCTCTGCTCCCACAATTCTCCCCATCCCTCTACTGCCTCCTATCCCTAGCCTCAGGATCTCTGCCTGCTGGGGTCCAAGCATTTGGGTATTCTTGGCAGGAGGCTCCCGGGCAGTTGGGGGTCCAGGCTGGGACCTCAGGTGCATGGTGAAGAACAAGGGGAGGACAAGGTAAGTCATTCACAGCTGGGCTGCAGGACGCGGTGTCCTCGATAGTCCCGAGGCCTCTCTGACTCACTCAGGGGAGAGAGGGCAGCACCCAAACAGCACCTCCCTTGCCTGCAGGATTGCAGTCCTGAAAGCTGCCCCGCAACCCAGGAAGCAGGCAGCCCTGCCCTGCGTCCACTCCAAAGCTTTTCCCCACAAGCTTCCCCCGCTGTGGCCCTGCACCTAAGGCCTTGCTCTCCTTGATCTGGACATGTGGGACCCCTCCAGGGGTGTGTCAAGGTGCCAAATAGGGGTGCTGTGGTTTCCAGCACTGCGGGGGGCCCCACAGTCCTCTGCCTCTGGTGAGCAAGGAGGGACCCTAAAGCAGCTGGGCAGTGGAGGCGGGGCAGCCAGGGATGAACCTAGCCCTTCAGCCACAGGGCCCTGGCAGCAGGGCTGGGTGACACCCTTGCAGGAACAGCAGAGCACTGGGGGTGACTGTGGTGGGGTGGGGGTGTCTGTGTAAAGGGCAGTTCCAGCCAAGGTTCCTATTTTTGAGTTAATGGCTATTTTGGGAGCCTTGCTGACCCTCCAGGGCCTTTGGATTTTCCATGAAGTAATGGCCCGGGCCTCCCACTCCCTGGGTCCTCCCTGCTGCAGCCGCTGCACTGGTGGAATAAGGCCTCATTCACGGCTGCAGGGGCTCAGTGTACTAATTGTATGCACAAGTTTATCTGACTGGGGTGGGGAAGGGAGGGGAAGGACCCGGCTGCTTGGAAGCCTGTACAATAAGTGTATTCTGAGCAAGAAGGAAGGGGGAGGTATAACAATGGGCTCACTGTGCGGCCCTGTTCCCTCAGGGAGAAGTGGCTGGCAGCAAGGGAGGCTAGGCAGCCCGCACAGGGGCCCGGGGCCTACTTGGTACAGCGGCAGGTGAAATGGAGCCCCAGGAACCCCTCAAACCTGAAGGCTTGGGACAAGGGGCCTGAGACTTTGCTCTGCTGGAGAATCTAGGTCCTTCACTTTCCTCATTCCAAAGGCCTCACCCGTAAAGCCCCCTGGGCTTCCAGGATCTGGAAGGCAGGAAGGTGGGAGGTTTGGGGCCCTCACTTTAGGCCTCCAGGCAGGGTGGACCTTGGAGGGGGAAGTGGGACGGGGCGCCCCAAGTCCACACATACTTAAGCTCCTGGGCAATGGCTGCGATCTGCTCCACACGGTCCTGGTGTGCAGCCAGGTCACTCTCGAAGGCCTCATGCTTGCGGATGAGAGCCTTGATGTCCGACAGGGTGGCTGTTTCATAGTCCCGGTGCTTCAGCATGGCTTCCTTTCCTGTGGTGGGGACAGAGAGGCACACGGACGATAGCAGAGGGACTATGGGACAGGAATGGGGTGTCTGTGTGTGTGTGTGTGTGTGTGTCCATGTCCCCAGTTAGGAGGAAGTAAGATAGATGCTGACTCTATCATATCTTTCCTCACTGAGGATGGTACTGTGAAGGCCAGAAACTTCCAGAATCTTCTTACCACCTACAGCTGCATCTCTAGGCTCTACTATGTCCCGGAAGACACCTTGGAGTTTGTGGACCTGAGAAAGTATCACAACTCAGTCCACATGTTCTAAATTTAGTGTCCTGGAAAGAGACTGTTAAGAACTGGATGGTGGCACTACAGCCAGAAAGCTAAATACCCACTTCTGGAGGTGTGTGACCCAGAGAAGGCCTTGGGTATGCAGCCACACCCCAGCAGGGCAGGGCAAATGGGCAGTGCTGAGTCTGGGTTCTTCCAGGAGCCTGGCCCTGTGCCTGTCTGCTCCTGGCTCCTCGAAGCTAAGTTCCCAGGTGGTGGGCCTATCACATCTCTGCCACCCCAACTGTCCCGTGGCTTTCTGCGCTCAGCAGGGTGGGGCCACCATCAGGCCCTTTGAAGGCAGGGAGGGAGGAATGCTGCTATTAGTCCTGGAGCCCGGCTAATTACACACCTCGGAACAAAAACTCAAGCCAGCCAGGAAAACAAGTTCAGGGACTGCAGGGAACTCAGGGAAAACCGCAGCTTGGGAAGGTGGTCAGGACCCCAACTCTGACAGGGTCCTGCTTCAGAAGTGCCCCTCAAGCTCCTCTGGATCCTCAGGGATCCCCTCAACTCTGCCCTGAACCCCAGACAAGCAAATGTCCAGCCAGTGTAGTGACTAGGAGCCCTGGGTCTGACCCTCCACCTGTAAAATGGGCTAACAGCAGCACCTGCATGGCTCTGGGCTGTTCTACTTCACGGAAGTGATGCTCAAGACTGGTGGGCATGCAGCCACCCTGCCTCATCTGTCTCGCACAGAGCAAGGCCTGGCACTGGAGACAGGTGGCTGCCTGGGAGACTGACTCCGCGGGCCCTGCTGCCCCTGCCCTGAGGCAGGAGGCTTAACCTCAAAGGCAAGCTTGCAACTCCCTTCTCCAAACTGCTTTCTCCCGAGGGTGGGAACCAAAAACGGCAGGTTAGTCCGCTGCCTCAGCAGTTTCAGCAGGAGCTGGCCAGGGTGCTTGGGACGAATCGGGGAGCAGGTGAAGAAGGAAGAAAGGGGCTTGGTGGTATCTGTTTTTGTCCCTGAGCGAGGTCACTCAGTCTGAGAAGCACTCACATGAACCCTGACCCCTGACGGCTGTGGACAGAGCCAGCCCTTGAAGTCCCAATCAGGGGTAAAGAGGTGGTCCTAACTGGGTCCCAGCAAGGCCAAGGGGTCTTGAGGCTGGCCTGTCTTCAGGTCTAGGGGAGCAGAGTGAGCAGCCTGCACACACGCGTGTAAAATGGCTGAACAGCAGCATCTGCATG
>RJWT010044677.1:0-11761 GCA_004365215.1 Cuniculus paca
AGCCGGCAGGGCCATCGCCTGATAACCCTGCAGAGCCTCCTCTGCTGATAACAGAGCCGGCCAGCCACCGCCGTTCTTGCCTTATATAGCAGTCCAGAGCCCGCCCCTGCTCGCCCCGCAGGAGCAGGCCTCCCTCCTGCCGGGACAGGATTCACTCTCCGTAAAAAATGTGGGAGAAGCCCGGGACCCAGGCGGCCTGGGACCCGCCCACCATGACTAGGCAGTGTTTTGAGGCTCCAGCCGGGCAACTGGAAGAAAACCTCGGCACACGTGACCATGTTTACAGTCGTGGGCGAGCTCAGCCTCAACGCCTTGTGACAGGGCGCAGGCAAACGAGGTGCGAGCCCCAAGGAACCGTGTGGGGCGTGACGAAGCCAGTTTGAGTCAGGAAGGCCCCGGTGGCTCAGCAGGGAGGAGCGGGATGCCTGGATCCCTCCTCACCAGGCGTCCGCCTCAGGCCTGTCCCTGCATTCCGCAGGGAGGGAAAGAAAGGCCTCATTGTGCGGGTGAAAGTCCCGTCTCTTCCACGCGAACAGGGGAGGCCGGGAGCCGGCCCAGCGAGGGCACCGGGAGCCGCGAGCAGCTGCCCGGCTGTTCACACAAGGGGCCCTTCTCTCAGGCTAGAGGCCCCCGAGGCCCTGGCTCGCACTGGGTCTGCCCTGCTTCCAGTTCTGTGCGGTTCCGCTCCTGGAAAGGCGGAGGGCTCCCCGGGACAGCCTCAGCCCCGCACACTCACCTGTCACATAGATGTCGTTGCCCAGCGCCACGATGCTGTACCCCCCGCCCAGGTGGTCGGGGAATTCGGCCAGGTAGCGCCACTGGCCCGTCTGCGGGTTGTAGCAGTCGACGGTGACCAGCTCGTCGCAGTCCTGGTCGCAGCCACCCACCAGCACGAGGATCTCGGCGAGGCCGGTGGAGGGGCGGGGGCGCATGCGGGGACACGGCCCGCGGTCGTGGCGATCGTAGCGCGCCGCCTGGAAGTCGCGCGCCTCGCGCAGCAGCCGCAGACAGGGCGGACAGCGGGCCACCAGCGGCTCGGCCTCGACGTGCGCCAGCAGGTAGAAGCGACGCACGAAGGGCAGGCGCACGGCCTCCAGCAGCTGCGGCCAGTGCGCGGCGCGGCGCGGCGGGTCGGCGCGCACCCAGCGCAGCGCCAGCTGGTAGGCGGCCTCCTCTTTGGGCACGCACAGCCCGTCGTCGCGCAGGTAGCGCAGGAGGCGGCCGAGCGGCAGCCGCTCCAGCTGCTCGGCGCCCAGCTCGCCCACGTGGCGGAGGATGAAGCGCTGCGCCGCGCTCGCCAGCCCCGCGCAGCTGAAGGCCTCGGCGAAGTCCTGCATGTCCAGGCAGTTGGCCAGGTCGAGCTGCTGCTGCAGGAAGGCGCCGCACGCCTCCTTCACGGCGGGGAACTGCAGCAGGTCGGCGGCGCGCAGCAGCGGCTCGGCGTTGTCGCCGCTCACGGCCACGCGGCCCGTGTAGCTGAAGTCCAGCAGCAGCTGCAGCATGTCGGGCGGCACCCCGTGCAGGCGCACCCGCTCCGCCCGGCTCTCGCGCAGCTGCCCGGCGAACATGGCGCGGAAGTAGGGGCTGGCGGCGGCCAGCACGGCGCGGTGCGCGGGGAAGTCGCGCCCGCCCGCCGCCTCCAGCGTCACGTCCAGGAACTTGCGCTCGGCGCGCAGCTGGCTCAGGCCGCGCAGCAGGCTCAGGGCGTGCGCGGGGTCCGAGAAGGGCAGCACCGCCAGGGGGGCCGGCCGCTCCATAGCGCCTTGGCCGTGGAACTCGGGAACACCGCGGCCGGGGCCTGCGGGGAGACGCGGCGCGCGGGCGCGGCTGCCTTAAGTACCGCCGGGCGCCGCGGCCTCCGGGGGCGGAGCGTTTCCGGTCACGCCCACCCGCCAACACCGCCCCGCGCCGCCCCCGGCGCCCGGCGCGCGCGCTCGCCTCCCCGGCGCGGCGGAGGCGGCCCCCGGACCTCGGGCTGAGTCACAGCCGCCCGTGCCAGCCCCATCGCCGCCCTCTCGGGGCTTCGGGCCGCCTGTCGCCGACGCCGAGCTGGGGATGGCGAGTAACAAGTGCGGGCTCCGGGATCGGGGCCTCCGGGACCTACCCACGACCAGCCCGGGCGCACGACTCCAAGGCCACCGCCTACGCGCGCGACCCCGGAGCCCCGGGGCTGCGCGGAGCCTCAGCTGTCTGTTTATTGGAGTTCCTCGGGTTTCAAGTTAACCCCTAGAGGCACAGGTTTCAAAGTACAGGATTTGTACAGTTCAGAACCAAAGCACCACGTCTCTAGGCCTTCGGTGACGTTTTTTTCTTGGCGCAGTTGTAAGCGACCTGGGGGCCGGCCGAGTTCCAGGAATGTGCTTCCCCTGTGTCTGCCTGAGTTTCAAACTCAGCTACACCATCCTGAACTTCAGGCAGCTCCTTTCCGAGCCAGTCCCCTTCCACCTCCGGAGCCTCCCTGCCCAGGCCAGGCCAGGCCGGCTGCGGGGCGCTCGGGAGAGCGGCCCTGGTGGCACAAGGACGGCTCAAGGTCAGAACAACCCGGAGACAAAGTCACAGTCCCTGGAAGGCTGGTGGGTAATGGCGGGGAAGGGAAACGCTATTTGAGTTCCTATGGTTACAGTGCCCCACTCAACCTAGCTGCAGGGAGAGAAAAAAAGGTTTCCTTCTGGGAAACCAAGTGTCTGATGTAGGGTGGGCTTCGCGCAGTTTCAGGGAGGACCCCGATTCACCCCAGGCCTCTCGGCTCTTGCTCCTTGCTGGTGCCCCCATCCACCCTATCCCACCCCACCCCACCCGTGGGCCTTTGTGAAAACAGGAGCTGGCCACGTGTGCGCGGGGCCAGCCAGAACCCTGCAGGGCCTTGTCATTCCTGGGTTCCAGCTAAGTCGGCTGCAGCCTTGGAGGAGACATTTTGTTTTTATTCGTTCTCTGAAAAGACAGCTGGAGATCTGGTGTCCTTTTGCCCAGAGAATGCATCTGATCCCCATTTCAGGGGCAGCTGGGGGAGCGAGGCCTAAGCGGGAACATGTGCAGGTAGCCCGGTGCGGCCTGTTGCCCATAGATGGCCCGCTCACACGGCGACTACCCGCACCGCATTCCTGCCCGCAGCCCCGGCCAATAGCGAAGGCGCACGGGCTTGGTGACACAGGCCCTGCAGCCCGGAAGTGGGACTTTAGCAGGCAAGAGCGACACAGCCCCTCGGATCACTCCTCCACCTTGCACAAGTTAGGGATTCAGTGACTAATAGCTGCGAATCGAGTATAGGATTTTTCCCCCCTTCCTTCCTTCCTGTTTGTATCAGACAAAGCTCTCTTTTGCCCAGGCTGGTCTCCAATTCCTGGGCTCAAGTGATCCTCTTGCCTCAGTGGTGAGAGTACCGTGCTTTTTGTTTCTGCATTCCTGACATCAGGGAGTTATTTGAACATTGTTAATCTGACTATGCAGCCTTGAAGAATAACGATAATGCTGGTAAGAATAAAGATGGAGTTATTTATCGAAAAGGAAAGATGTTTGTTATGTGATCATGTGCCTAGAAAAAAAGGTTGTGAAATTAACATCTCAAGGTGTATGTTTTTTTGTTTTTGTTTGTTTCTCTGATAATGGGCATTGAACCCAGAGACTCTGTACCACTGAGCTATATTCCCAGCCCTTTTAAAAAAAAATCTATTATTATTGTTGTTGTTGAGACAGGCTGTCTGTGTGTAATTCAAGCTGGCCTTGAATTTGTGACAGTCCTCCTACCTTAACTCCCTGAATGCTGGGATTACAGAATAGCACCACCATGCTCAGCCCAGACTCCTTTTTATTTTGAGACATTTCCATAAATTGCCAAGCAGGACTAGAATTTGTGATCCTCCTGCCTCAGCCTCCCTTGGCACTGGGATTACAGACCTGTGCCACTGCAGCTGGCTTGGTAGTTAGCTTCTGTTTTTGCCTGCCCGCATTTTGTCTCTCTGGACTAAATATTTCTACATAGCTATACCCAGGTACTGAAGAAAGGATAGGTGGGGTGTGGTGGCTCCTTCTGTAATCTCAGCTACTCCTATGGCTGAAGCAGGGAGATCACATGTTGGAGGCCAGCCTGCACAATTTACTGAGATCGTGTCTCAAAAGATTCAAAAGAAAAAATTCAAAAGGGGGAAGCGATGTAGCTCCATGTTAAAACACCTCAGGGCTCAATCTCCAGTATTGGTGAACGAAACAGAAAGAAAAAGAAAAGACAGAAAAGGTCAAAATGCAAGCGAGAATTCAGGGATATGACTCCATGGTGCAGCGCTGGCCCGCATGAGCCGACCCGTGGGGCTCCGCCCTCAGCGTAGCGTGTGGCTGATAACCAGCTCTGAGGGGTGCGTGTCTGAAAGCAGGTGTGTACAGCTGAGTCCAGAAAGGAATGTGGCGAGAACAGAAAGGTGCAGAATTGGACCTGTCCACTGCGTTTGGAATTCTGAATGCCCACTCACCCCAGGCAAGATGCTTGTTTCCTCTTTGTCCTCATCGGCCTCATGAATTCAACAAGGGAATGAGAGAAATGTATTCCAAGCCAACTGTATGAATTAGAGAAAACTACATCTGAACCCTATTAACTAAGGTGGTTTAAAGTCCTGGGTCACCCAACACCTTGGTGTGGTAGAAACTTGTTTGGTGAGGAAGATGTGAAAACTGCCAAATGATGGGGGCTAGGGATTTAGCTCAGTGGCCCAAGCGCTTGCCTGACAAGTGAGAGGTCATGAATTCAATCCCCAGTACAGGAAAAAAAAACAAAAGCCAAAAAAACTGCCAAATGAACTGAGCATGATGGCACACACCTGTAATCTCAGCACTTGGGAGGTTGAGGCAGGAGGATCGCTCTAGGGCTGGGGATATATATAGCTCAGGGGCACAGTGCCTGCCTGGAAAGTGTGAGGTCATGAGTTTGATTTCCAGTACCAAAAAAAAGGGGGGTAGGCATTGCCCTGAGTTTGAGGTCAGTCTGCGCTACATAAGTGAGTTCAAGGCCAGCCTGAACTACATAGGTCTCAAAAAAACAAACACCAAACCAAATTTTTTTTTTTTCCGACACCTGGGATTGAACTCATAACCTTGCGCTTGCTGGGCAGGTGCTTAGACCGCTGAGCTAGATCCCCAGCCCTGTTTTTGAGACAGGGTTTCACTATGCCGTTCAGGCTGGCCTTGAGCTCACTTTGTAGCCCAGGCTGGTCTCGAACTCACAAGGATCCGCCTGTCTCAGCCTCCCGAGTGCTGGGATTACAGGCATGAGCCACCACGCCCGGCTGCAAACCAAAAGTTTAAAAACCCTGCCATACAGTAATTTGTGGGAAAATGTTTGTGTTTTTTGAACTAAATTCTAGAAGTGCACCTCTTCTAAAGTAAACTTTCCCAGGGCCGGGGATTTAGCTCAGCAGCCTAAGTGACTGCTTGGCAAGCACGAGCTCCTGAGTTCAATCCCTGGTAAAGGGGTGGGGGGGATAAATAAAGTAACCTTCCTCAAGTAACTTGTTAATGATTATGTGATTGAATAATATGATGTAACAAATAGTACCAAGGCGGGTGTGGTGGTACACACCTATAATCCCAGCATGCAGGAGACAATTTAGCAAGTAATTTAACCGGATACTGACTCAACAAAACAAAAGTACCATCCCTGCCATCTTAATTTGGGATTTGAATTCTGACTTTAGGCACATTGGACAAGGGGTGAGTGAGATTCGCTTCCCTAAACTCAGGTGGAATCTAGGGCCTTTGCCCTCAGCTACATCCCCAATCCTTTTTTATTTTAAGACAGGGTCTTCTTAAGATGCTAGTTGCCCAGTTTGGGCTTCAATTTGAGATCCTCCTGTCTCAGCCTCCGAGTGCTGGGATTACAGGCATGCACCAGCCTGCTGGGCTCCTTCTTACATTTTTAAAAATTTGTATGTTGTTTCCCTCATTTTACACAAGATATATATTTAAACAGCCAGCCAGAACACAAAGGGGAAAGCATCTTCAAGTTCTTCTTCCTCCTTGAAGTCATTTATCCCTACAGCAGATGGGTATGCCCACAGTGTAACAGATACACTGAAAAAGTCATCAGACTGGAGTTGGCTTACGACCATCTATGAAAAGCAGTAAAAGTTCACTGTGGTACACATCTGTGTTTGAGCTACTACTGCTCTAGAGGCTGGGGAAGGGGGCGGCAGACTCTAGGCCAATCCGGGCAATTAATTAATTAATTGTCTTTTTTTGAGACAGGGTTTCACTATGCAGCTCAGACTGACCTTTAATCTCGACAGGCGTGCTCCACCAGGCCCGGCTTATTTTTATTTTTTTCTGGCGGCAATGGAGGTTGAACCCAGAATCTCTGCACTGAGCTACACCCCCAACTGTTTTTTTTTTTCTGGTATCAGGTATTGAACTCACGACCTCGCGCTTGCCAGGCAGGCGCTTGTGCTGCTGAGCTGAATCCCCGCCCAGTATTGTTTTATTTTGAGATGGAGTCTCATTAAGTTGCTAAGGTGCCCAAGCTGAGCTCAAATTTTCAATTTTCCTGCCTCAGCCTCCCGCAGTGCTGGTTTTATAGATGTGCGCCACCATGCCCAGTCTGACGTATTCTTTAACAACATTTATATATGTAAACAAGATGCTGTAAATAAAAGCATTTAATCCACATTTGCTATTTGTTATATCCTAGTAGAGTAAAGCAGAACCCAAGAAATTCATTTCTCTGTGTATGGCTGGTTGTATTCTCCTCCAGGTGAAAAGCTGACAACACACAGTCAAGAAATTATGGACTTCAGCCCAGTGTGGTGGCTCACGCCTGTAATCCCAGCAATCTGGAGGCTGAGGCAGGAGGATCATTGTGAGTTCAAGACCAGACCGGGCTACAAAGTGAGCTCAAGGCCAGCCTGAACGGCACAGTGAGACTCTGTCTCGGAAAGACAAGGGCTAGGGAGCTAGCTCAGTGGCCTAAGTGCCTGCCTGGCAAGTGTGAGGTCATGAGTTCAATCCTCGGTGCCGCAAAAAAACAAAACAAAACAAAACAGAAATTATCGACTTCGGGGCCAGGAATTTAGCTCAGTGGCATAAGTGCTATCAACTTCAATTATTTGCACACATACACTCACCCAGTATTCAACTTACTAAAAGTTAAAAATGGTATAATTTTGAGTGGGGCGTGGTGGCGCACACCTGTAATCCCAGCACTCTGGAAGCTGAGGCAGGAGGACTGTTGCAAGTTTGAGGCTAGTTTGGGCCAGCCTGAACTACATAGCAAGACTGTGTTTCAAAAAAACCAAAACCAAACCAAAACAAAACAAAACAAAACACAAAAAAAATAAAAACAGGGTATACTTTTGAGAAATTTTCACTTTCTCCTCATCTGCAGGAAATAAGTGAGCAAAGTAGTATATAAAGTAATCATGGAAGACAAGAATAATTCATAAGAAAATGCTCTTTTAGCCAAGTATGGTGGCGCATACTTGCAATACCAGCACTAGGGAGGCTGAAGCAGGAGGATATGCATTCAAGGCCAGCCTGGACTACATAGCAAGACTCTGTTTCAAAAAACATAATAATAATAAAGTAAATACCATTTTATTTTTGTCTTTTTCGAGACAGGGTCTTGCTATGCAGTTCAGTCAGGCTGGCCTTGAGCTTATTTTGTAGCCCAGGCTGGTCTTGAACTTGCATCAATCCTCAGGCCTCAGCCTCCTGAGTGCTAGGATTACAGGCGTGCGCAATCATGTCTGGATGAAAATACCATTTTAAATCTTTTTTTCTTTCTTTTTTGGTAGTGTTGAGTAAGAACCTAGGGCCTAGTGCATGCTAAACAAGTGCCCTATCATTGATCTATATCCCCAACCCAAGAATGCACCAAAAATTTAGCAGAAACATTAGGAAATTATTCTGGAATAGGTTCAGGGTTTGAAAGGGGAGCCGAAAGCTTTTTCTGAATGTTCACCCAAATGAACACAGTGTAGCCTTGCAATTTAGGGAGGTGTAGTTATATTTGGTAACTCAATTAAAATAACTACATTCTCAGGTTACTTACTGGGAAACCATGGTATTCTCAGTATCTTTAACTTGTCACAACGTGTGCTGATGTGGGCCTTTCCCCTCCTCTTCCCTAAGCATTTATAATCATTCTCAGAATTAGCATCAATCCTCTTGCCTCAGCCTCCCAAGTGCTGGGATTTTTTTTTTTTTAAAGCAGAAAACAAAAGACTCATAGAATCCAAGGACCTAGCTAATGCTCTTAATTACTCAAGGAATTCCAGATCTGCCCCCTGGAGCAAGCGATCGGCCTCCTGAGAAACAGACTAGTTCCACACAGAAAACCAGCTTACTGGGCCAGGGCTTTAGCCCAGTGGCCTAAGCGCCTGTCTGGCAAGTGCAAGGTTGCGAGTTCTATCTCTGGTGCCACAAAAAAACCAAAAACCCAGCTTACTCCTTAGCTTCACTCTGCATTACTGAGTTTGGGGTGATGACGCGGGTTGTTTATGTAGTAGTACTGGGGATTGAATCCAGGACCTTCATATTGAGCTACATCACCAGCAGATTTTAAAAAGTTGAAGCCAGGCATAGTGGACTACAAAAAAAAGCAAACAACAACAACAACAACGTAAGTTGAGCCAGGCTGTAAACTCACCATGCAGGAGGTTTGCCACAAGTTCAAGGGCAACCTGGGCTACAGAGACCCTGCCTCCAAAAAAAAAAGGTGAGACGTGGCCTAAGTTTTTAAATTGCCCAGGCTATGCTTGAATTTGGATTTCTCCTGCCTGAGCCTCTGAGAAAACTGAGGTCAGTCATGTTCCAAAACATCCAGCTACTGATTGGTATAATAGTTTTTTTTTTCAGTCTAGGAAAGCAATAGTGAATATTTTGGATTAGTACGTTTGCAGTAGGTAATGATTGCATTTGTCCTGGGGAATTGGTGTATGTATATAATTCCTAATTCTTTGTTTTTGAGATGGGGTCTTGCTATGCAGTTCAGGGCCACCTTGAACTCAAGGCGATTCTCCTGCCTTAGACACAGCTTAATTCTTTTTATATCCCTTCCTAACTCTGTCTTTTGATGGTAATTAATAACATCCTCACTTCTTCCAAAGGGCTTACATTTCTAAGGGAAATTGAAGGTGAGAAAAAAAAAAGGTATTTTTTTGGGGGGGACTGGGGATTTAGCTCAGTAGCCTAAGTGCCTGCCTGCCAAGCACAAGGTCGAGAGTTCTATCCCCAGTGCCACAAAAAAAAAAAAAAAAAAAAAGGCAATTTTGCAGGACATGGTGGAACACACTTATAATCTCAGCACTCTGGGAGGCCAAGACCAAGGATTCCCAGTTTGACTCCAGCCTAGGAATTTTTAAGACTCTATTTCAAAATAAGAAAATAAACTGGGTGTGGTGGTACACGCCTATAATCCCAGCACTCAGGAGGCTGAGGCAGGATGACTGCTACAAGCTTGTGGCCAGTATGGGCTGAAAAGTGAGTTCAAGGCCAGCCTGATCTGTACTGAGATCCTGCCTCAAAAAAACAAAAAAAAAGACAGAAAAAAAGATCCGGGTGTGGTGGCTCATGCCTTTAATCCCAGCACTCGGGAGGCTGAGACAGGCAGATCGTTGTGAGTTCGAGACCAGCCTGGGCTACAAAGTGAGCTGAAGGCCAGCCTGAACGGCATAGTGAGACCCTGTCTCAAAAACAGGGCTGGGGATCTAGCTCAGCGGTCTAAGCGCCTGCCTGGCAAGCACAAGGTCGTGAGTTCAATCCCCGGTGCCGCAAAAAAAAAAAAAAAAAAGAATAAAGAAAAAATAAGAAGGGCTGGGGGTGTAGCTCACGGTAAAGGTCTTGGGTTCAGTCCCCTGTACCGCAAAAACAAATATCCACAAGAAAAAAATAAAAAAGGCCCTTTCCCATTATTGGTGGACTAGAAAGGGAGACAAAAAAAACCACTCAGTATAGATCATATTTAAGAACTAAGGCCTGAGGATTTAGCTCTGCAGCACAAGTGCCTACCTGGCAAGCGGGAGGTCATGAGTTTGAAAAAAAAATCAAAAAGAGAACTAAGAAAGTTTTTTTTTTTGGGAGGGGGCATGTTTTTTGTTTTTTTTGTGACAGGGTTTCACTATGCAGTTCAGGCTGGCCTTGGGCTCACTTTATAGCCCAGGCTGGCCTCAAACTTGCAATTTTCCTGCCACAGCTTCCTGAGCCACCATGCCCAGGTGAACTACTATTTCTTGAAGACAGATGTGTGCAACACAGATGTGTGCGATCCTCAGTGTTGCAAAACAAAATAAAAATTATCAAATACAGCCAGGCGTGGTGGCTCACGCCTGTAATCCCAGCACTCGGGAGGCTGAGACAGGCAGATTGTTGTGAGTTCGAGACCAGCCTGGGCTACAAAGTGAGCTGAAGGCCAGCCTGAATGGCATAGTGAGACCCTGTCTCAAAAGCACCAGGCTGGGGATCTAGCTCATTGGTCTAAATGCCTGCCTGGCAAGTGCAAGGTCATGAGTTCAATCCCCGGTGCCGCCAAAAAAAAAAAATTATCAAATACTACTATACTTTGTATAAGAGTTTGAACTTCTATTTTTTTTCTGGTGATGGAGATCAAACCCAGGGCAAGCTCTGTACCACTAAGCTACTCTCTCCTTTCATTTTTTTTTTTTTTTTGAGACTGGGTCACAATATATAGTTCAGGCTGACCTTAAACTAAAAAGCCCAGGCTGGCCTTGAATTTTAAAGGATCCTCCTGCCTTAGTCTCTCAAGTGCTAGGACTATGAGGTATACACTACCATGCCAAGCTTCAAAGCCCTTTTTTCTATTCAAGTAAAATAAGTTTTAGAATGAGCCTGGACATGGTCACCCAGATAGCATCAGGACAGCTGCCCAGGCCACAGACATCAGATAACATTCTGGTTCTGTGGTTAAGACACAGAAGTCATTAATGAAGTCTGGACAGGCTGAGGCCACATTCTGTTTTTGTCTTAGTAGTTTTATCTGCTTATTACCTCATAAAGCACCTCAGTTTATCTCCTCAGGGGTTTAGTCTGGTGGGTTGTGATACTGCATGAATAATAAAACAACTATTTATGTCTTTTTGGGACAGGGTCTCACTATGCAGTTCAGGCTGGCCTGGGTCTCACTTTGTAGCCCACGCTGGTCTCAAACTCGCAACAATCCTCCTGCCTCAGCCTCCCGAGCGCTGGGATTACAGGCATGCGCCTCCACACCTGGCTAAAACAATGATTTATTGAGCCAAGCACTGTAGTCTAAATTTTAGGGTCCTGAGTTAGATCTCCAGCTGCTGCCCCACTTTTTACATTTTGAAACAGGGACTCCATAGTAAGTTAAGCAAGTGCCCAAGCTTGGCTGGAACTTTCCATCGTCCTGCATCAGCCTCCCAGAGTGCAGGGGCCGCAGGCATGTACCAACCTCGATGCCTGCCTGAGAAGTATTTCTGAGACCAATCCAGTTTCCTAAGCACCACAGGTTCCGTCTGAATTATCTTCGGCTCCGAACGAGCAGTGGCCTTGCCCGCACGGCCTCCCAATCCCATGCCTTCAGGGTGCCGAGGGGTCCAGTTTCAGATCTGAAGTTCTAATCTTTGCTGGCTCCCATTTAAGTTGCTTTTTCGCCGAAGCTACCGAATACGATGTTACTGAATAATCGGCTTTGTTTTATTTTGTGAGACAGGAAAATTATCTGGGTTTTTATAGACGTTTTTCCTGCCACAGATTGCGGTGTTAACGTCAGGCTTCTTTTAGATCACTCCGTCACAGCAGTGAC
>RJWT010044678.1:0-11747 GCA_004365215.1 Cuniculus paca
GCTGTCCCAAATCCCTGTTCAGGCAAATCATGGCAAATATACTCCTAAGGAGACTCACTAAATCGTGAAAGCAATGTGAAGTCCTCAAATATGTACTGAGCACCACTCTGCTAGGCAGTTTCTGGGGAGGACCACATGGGTTTCCAGAACCAGAAACAGATACAATGCTTCACTGTCTTGAGATGAGAGTCAGCGTGAGTCCCTTCCCCAACCTGAGAAGTTACCGGACCAAGGAGATCATCTGCTCTCTGGGGTAAGATGAGCTTAAACAGTAGATGTTCAGTACAGGAGTGAGACTAACACACTCGAGGCGGAGCGAACAGTGTGCACAAAGGCTCAGGGGCAGCTCAGTGTCTGCAGACTGAGGCTGCTGGGGCCAAAGCTGTGAGTAAGAAAGTGATGCAAGCTGAGCCGAGGAAGGTTTGTCGTCGCCATTAAAGAGCATGGTATTTGGTTTTGCTTAGGACAATGGGTGGGGAACATGAGGAATTTTAAATGGGGACTCTAGCATGAGATTTTAACATTAGAACAATTCCCTAGGTTGTGGTGTGGGGAGGAGAGAAGATTGGAGGCTGGACTGCCCATGGGAGGTTTTAGTGGGAGTTTAGGTAATATGAAGGCTGATTAAATAGTAGTGCAAATGGCGGGAGGGACAGAGGCAGGAAAGAACTTGCACCTGAGTGTATGTGGGTGAGCGACAGAGACGACAGGAACCAAGGACAGCCCCCAGGCTCCCACCTTGCGTTCCTGGGAAAGAAGTGGTTTCATCAACCAAGAGAATCCGGAAGCAAGTGCAGAGTTGGGTTAGCTAATGAGTTCAGCTGAGGGTATGATAAAATTTGAGGTGTCAGTGAGAGATCCAGATGAAGATGCAGTTGGATAGATGAGCATTTTGCAGCATTAAGATCATACAGTGGAAGCATGAGCATTGGAACAATACAGAAAATGAAAGATGGATGTAAATCTTCACGTCTTCACCATACTGACAAAAAAAAAAAACACATTAAAATGGAACAATGAGTGAAAAATAATCACAGCTATAAATACATTAAGCACGTACAGATTTTTTCAAAAACGAAAAAGGAAATGGGAGACGAATTGTAATAAAAATATAGAAAAACATAAAAGCTATAAAATATTTCATGATATACTGGAAAAATTAAAAGTATATTTTGGTAAAAAAATAAAAGTATATTTCAGTGAAAGTTATTAATCACAAGAATAAAAATGATGATATGAAATCAGAGACATAATTTTACTTTCAAAGCTAAAAATAAGCAAGTATCAGACATTCTGCAACATTAAATATCAGGAGGACATGAGCTATCGCTGAACAAGTTTAAAGTAATAAGACTTTGACAGGGAAATGTACAAACGTTAAAAATTGGCAATGGAAAAGACATGATATAAAAGCTAAGAGGTGAACAAGGAAACCTCTAAAACACAGACTTAATTTTTAAATGTTACCAATATGGACATGAAACAATGCAACCATTAAGTATTATTCTTAACGAAGATCCATAAGTATTTAATTATAATGACCTAAGTCTAAAAACTCAGGTTGAATCATTTGTGTCCCACATGGGTGGAACTGGAAATAGTTATGTTAAGTGAAATAAGCCAGATACAGAAGACAAGTACCACATGACCTCCCTCCTACGTGGGATCTGAAAAGTTGGTCTGGTAGAAGGTTAGAGTAGTATGGGTGTTACCAGAGGCTGTGGAAAGGAGTAGGTAACAGGGGAGAGAGGGATGGCAAAAGGCTGCCCAGTGTGCTGCAATTAGCTATAGCAAGTTCTGCTGGGCTGTCTCACAACGGGTGACTCGAGATAACAAGAATGTACGCACATCTCAGAGAGTGGAGAGTTTCCGCTCCGCAAAGAGGTAACTATTTGAGGAGATAAATATGTTTAACCTGATTTAAACATTAGATGATTTAAATTAATTGTACATTAATATGTACAATTTTATGGTTTCATGTATTTGTTAAAATAAACTTTAAGAATTCGATTACTCAAGAAAAAATTAACATTAAGTACTAAATTTTTTTTTTACTGTAGGAAACATTGAGTCAAATATTTTTATTGTAGTTAATAGGGAAGTATAAGTTTAAATACATTTTAAATAAAAAGAGTGGATGAATACAAAAGGAGAAGTGCCATGTTTAACTTCAGAATTAAGAGGAAGATTTGGAACATTGTAGCCAAGATGAAAACTAAATAAGGAAATAGCAAGAAAACATAAAAATAGAAGGTATAAAATAAGACGATAGAAGTGAGGTCAAATGTATTAGTTATCACATTAAGTGAAAATGGTTTAATCATTTCTATTAAAAGACAAAGAGCCCTGGATTGGGCAAAAAACAATCTAAATATATGCTGTTTTAAACAAAGTGGGGCAGGAGGGGGAGGGGAGAAAAAAAGCACAGATATTTAAAAAAATGCAAACGAAAAAAGAAGGGAGAACAATATTGATGTTTAAAAAATATCATTTAATACAGGAAACATTAATGTGGTTAAGTGATATGATATATTTAAACTATAACATTCATGAATATTTTTATCTAAATAACAAAATATATAAAGTAAAATGAACAAAAACAATTGCAGAGGGAAACTTTAATAAACCTGTCTCAATCTTCAACAGATTGAATGACAAAATAACTTAGTATACAAAGAATTTTAAGGTTATAACCAGCTTTACGGAATGGACATGCTAGGGGCTTTAGATTTTAAAAAATGAAAGATTGTATATCTACTTAAATGCTTATGAAATAGATTTTTTTATTGCCTCATAGAAAATATCGTGATACATTCCAAAAATAGCAATTGTTCTAGCAGTAAAAGGAAAATAAAACTGAAACATAGTTATTCCAGTTTAATATGTGCTCGAAATTCATTGTAACTCTGGGATTTACACCCATCCACTCAGCACTATGGACTCCGCTTTCAGTGAGAACAGAACCAAAGACTTGTTACACGACAGGCACCAAGTCTGCAGAAGACTTCCTTCTTTAAGAATGAGAACAAAGTAAAACAACGGAGCTAAGAAAAATGCAAAATAAGGGAGTAAAGAATAGCACACAGTACCAAATTGAGCTACTCCAGCTGGACCTAAAAGAACATTTTAAGAGACTGGAATCCTCATAAGAGAGCAAGAAGGCATGAATTTTTACAATTCGAAGAGATCAAGAATGGGGCTAAGATAAAAATGAAGCATGGTGTTCACAAGATATAAATGAAATATGGAAGGATTGCAAGGAAACTGAGGCATAATTGCAGAATTAAAATTCACTAGCTGGCATTAGTAAGCAGAGTATTCCATCAAAAATCAAACTAAGTATATAGAACTAGTCAGTGATTAATACTGAAACCCATTTTAAAAGATGTCTAAATAGTAGTTGCAAATTCAGTTTCAAAACTATGCACCAAAGTAAAATATACTCAAGGATCAGATATACATAGTCACGAAAAAAAAAAAATCTGAAACCACCAGCCTGAGTCTGATACCCCAGGTAACTTTTTTTAAAGCCTAAAAAGATTGGTGTTTGTTTGGGTCAGTAAGAAAAAATGGAATGGAAAAATGAAACAGTATTTGGGATTTTTTGTTTTTGTTGTTGTTTTTTTCTGTTTGTTTGGCTGGTTTTGTGTTTTTTTGTTTGTTTTTTGTGGTTGTTTTGTTTTGTTTTGTTTTGAGACAAGGGTCTCACTATGTAGCCCAGGTTGGTCTTAAACTGGCAAAAATTCTCCTGCCTCAGCCTCCTGAGTACTGGGATTATAGGCATGTGCCACCACCATGCCTGGCTTGAAGCTGTTTTTACTCCCTGGCTGTTTCATTCTTGACTCAAATTTAGAAAATAATAGTTATAGAATTACTTTTTCTACTAATTCATCTTCCAAATGAAGGGTCTAAGAAAACATACTCTATATAAACTGAAGAAAATAAAGGAATATATGAAAAAAAGGAGGAGAATGTAGAAGACAATGAGGAGATCAGGAAAATAATGGCCCCAAATACTATTAGTTATAATAGTCAACATAATTGAACTAAATCTCCCACTTGAAATAAAGGTTTCATATTGGATCAAAAAGTAAAATTCAACCATATGGTGTTCACCGTAGAGACCCTTAACACAAGATGATGTGCAAAAATTGAAAGCAAAATGTGTTGAGAAAAGATAGCAGGGAAATGCAACAAAAACTAAAGCAGAAATCATGACATTGATAATAAGAAAGAATGCAATTCTAGGCCAATACCCTTAAATAACACGATAAAGTTGGACTTATCAGGATAGAGTCCAAGTCACTGAGAAGCTATAACTTTATGGAAATGTGTACAGCAATTAATTTTGTACCCCAAACTGGTAGAAATTCAGTGGTAGTAGACTCCAAAGTACCACTCTCAAGCTTTCACACACATCAAGTAAGCAAATAAAACATAAGTAAAGGACTTGTCATATAATTGACGCTACTAAAAAATACATGTTGCGTGTTACCCAAAATGCAGAGAATGAAACTTCTTTTCTAGGGTTCATAGATCACTTACAAAAAAATTGGTATTAGTTTACAAATGAAACCTCAACAACATCCTCAAAACAAAAATAAAAAATACCATAGCTTCCAACCATTAGAAATGGATTTTTAAAATAAACAAAATTTTTAAATCATGCACATCCCTAAGACAGATTAGTGTGCAAATATTAAAAATAAAATACTGAGAAAAGGAGACTAGAACTAATTTGTGGTTCATTTATGAATAAAATACTATGTAGCCATAGAAAGTATCTTTTTATGTACAGATAATAGTCACCCTATACCGCTAAGCCAAAAAAGTAAAAAAAAATTAAATGAAGTAGAAAATTTTAGAAAGAAATATATGCCTACAGGAAAATTATAGAAAAAATTTGCAACAAAATGTTAATTTTGGTTATGGTTATATGGTGAGAATATATGTGATTTTTATTTAAAAATATTTTCAAAACATGATTTTTATTCTTGGCTAAGATTCATGTTATAGCCACACTTTTTGTAGACAGTGAAATCTATCTCCTTTCATTTTTTTTTTTGATGATGAACTTAAGATTAGATTTGTTCATTTACATTTGCTTATTTTAGACCTTTGGCTTTTTGTTTATCTTCAAGCATTTTCGAAAAATCAATGGAAGTGGTTCAGTGGCCTCCATTAGGAGTTCTCCTGATCATCCTCATTTCCAAGAAGGAAACCGAGCCATTCTCTGCTCTTCTCTCTCTAAAATTAAAAAGCCCACTTCCTGAACCTTCTCCAGTATTTTTACCCCTTTGTGGTGTTTGTCACTTAGTATTTTCAGATCACTGTAAGACACTGATTTATGAAATAATTTTTATGTATAAGTTTTTGTCATCTTCCTACATATTCATTGTTTATATGCCTTTCTTTTTCTTTTTTTCTAAGTGCTCTTTTCAAATGTGAGCACGCAGATTAATTCTAAGGGACTTTTTTTTTTTTTTTTTTAAGAATCACTCCTTTTTCTTCTTGACTAGAATTTTTAAAAATGCTTCCTCATTTTAGAGAACTTCAGTTTGACTCCACTCAAGAATCTTACATAATCAACACTGTCTCTGTTTCTGTTTGCTTGTTTGTTTTGTTTTGTTTTGTTTTGTTTCTTAAAGGGCGTCTATGTCCTTTTTCTGCCTAAAGCTGGCGTTCTGGTTATTTATTAAAACCCAGCTTCTTTTTCCCAACACTCTTGATCTCTGAGTTGAAGCTGCTTCTTTTTCCTGTGACATCTCTGACGCTGTTTCACCAAGTAGCATCTTTCTATTGGTCAGAATGAGGGTCGGAGGAATCCATCCAGTTACGCCTCTTAACTCCCTGTCAACAAGAGGCATGAAAAGACAGGTCTAACGCACAACTCTTGGCAGAATGAGGCTTTCTACAAATCTTTAGCCAGCACAAATCCACTTTCACTGCTCTAACTTCCCTTGTGCCAGAATAGGGAGAAATGCACCCTCCATCTCCTCCTTGTGGCCAAGTGGCCTGTAGAAGATGCTCACAATGACTTAATACACGTTCCTTACCTCTTCCTGCTCACTCAGGAGACAGTCTAGGACTCAGTGGTGGTGAACCTAGGTCACAGGTGCTGCAGTAGGCTGTTCGTTGTCCCCGAAAGCTCTAAAAGTTTTGCCATCACTGGCTAGGTGTTCCCATCTACAGGATCATGAATTCCCATCATAAGCCAGTTTTTGGTCCAACACCATTTTGCCACATAGAGACTTCAGTCCACCAATAGCTTTTGGTGCTCTTTGTAATTATGTGGACATCACGTGTGCATGAATGTCATCAGGTACCTCCGCTCTCAGGTTCATTTTACCAGCTTTTCTACATGACAGTTAGGTTCATTGCATTATTCCAGTTCGTTGATCTTCTTCCTCATAAGCCACTAGGCAAATATATGGTCCCCTGTGCCCAGGAGACACAAGTCTTTCAACACTAAACACGAATTCACTCCTCCAGAAGGTACTAAATCATGGCCCAGAAAACTGCATCCAGTTATCTGTATCATTTGCCTCCTTCTTATCCCAGAATCCCGACTGTCAGCAGAAGAAATGAATGACAGCCCCATCTTTATTCCCAAGTCCTCACTGTCTTGCCCCAAACGAGTGGGAGGTAAAGTGAGATGAGATGACAAAAGACATTAAATACCTGGAAAAGGAGCTAGACACAAACTGATAGCTTAGTTTTTGAGCTAGAAAATAATTGAACCAGTAGTTTCTAGAGAGTCAAGCAGAGAAGACTCTCTAGAGCAGACCAAAATGGAGTGAGGGAACCATGAGGACTCGTTACAGATGTTGGGGCCAGTTAGGAAGCCGTTACTGGGACACTGGAGGTCCAGTCCCTAGGAATGAAATGGAAAGAATGGAACAAAGTTGAGAAATAATATAAAACAAAGTAGGATGGGTTGGTTTCTGATTTGATACTGAGATTGTTAGAAGAGGAAAGAAAACAGAGTAAATGAAACCAACCTATCAAGCCTAGTGAATGTGAAGAATGTTATTGCCACTGAAAAGTTATTCATTTTTAGAGGCAGAGGTGGGAGGAAGATAGGAGAGTAGATTTGCTTATGGTTAAGAGTCACACCTAGTCAGTGGTTGGAGGAATGAATAAATGCATTTGACTCCATCAGCAGCAGGGTGTCTTTCTGACCAAACTAAAGTCAGCATGTGATTTCACACTCTGATCAAAACAACGTCAGTCAATCAAATAAGATGATTTTTTTTCTTTTCCTCTTTATTAGGGGCTGGTTTCTGTCAGCTATTTTTACCTACTTCGAAGTGATTCATCCAGGGAGGCCAGTCTCTCCAATTGGCTTGTGATTTATTAAGTGCATTTAACCAAATGACTAACTGCTCACCTCTCAGACCCTCCAGTGTCCTAATCTGGCTTACCCTGTGCAGCTTCTACCAACCCCCACAAGCAGAAGTTACCACAAATTTCTTAGTTTTCTGCCATACTCATTGATTGCTTCCAAGTGTGAAGGTGAAAATTTACACTCTTCTGTCTTCTATAGCTTGGACTGAAAAGCATGTTCTTTCTCTCACATTCTCTTCTAAGAGCTTTCATATCTAAATCCATACCTTCTCATTTTAAACCCCATCTCCTTTATATGAGGGCACTTAGGATATCAGGAAGTCTTGGCATATTTATTCGTGTCTAATAAAGAAGGGAACTCAATTAACTATCCACTGAGCCCTGTGTGCCAGGTACTATGCTAGGAAATCTGTATTTCTTATCTTTAGCCCTAGAAAAATCACCTCTAAGGTGATAACTACTACCCCATTTTCCAAATGAGGAAACAAAATCTGAAGAGATTAAGTAAGAATAAGTAACATGGCCAAGACCACAAATGTAGGAAATGTCATGATGCAATGCGCAGATTTTCTGGACCACAGGATTATGCTTTCTTCCGTTCTTGACAGATACAGATTTCTGCATGTAGGATGCTGTTGGCACATTGCTCTCTACTTCAGAAACTGGTGGTACAAAGGAGCAATTGAGGTAAAGCATCTCATATCTCAGGTCTCAGTGGAAAGGACCCCAGGGATACCAGCCACCCCCAGCCTACGCACATGCTTGAGTAAACTAGGCTCATTAGATTTGGAGGAACTAAATGTGCATTCCTAATTAGTTTGAGGTGAGGAATTCATTAGCTTTATTTTTATCAAAGTCAAGATTGCAACAAACAATCTTATGGCATGAGAATAATTCTTTCAAAATCAAACCAGTTTAGGGGTCTTGAAGATATTTTAGCAGTTCCTCTCTAGTGTGAGCATGTAAGACACAGTTAGTGCACACAAGTCTTTTCTGTCCTTTCTTCTCTGTCAATATCAACACCACTGCATGCCAAGCTTTCCTTTCTCTGAGCTCCACAGCCCTTAGGACGCAGGGACCAGTGCTACAGCTCTTATGGAAGTGCTGAGGTATCCTCTGTGGGTTATCAGTTCACTGAAGGCTGAAGTCAATCGTAGTTCATCCCCACATCCCCAAAAGCTCCTAGGAGGGTAGTATACACACACTAAGAGCCTGGTAAATGTACAAGAGTAATTGCCTCTTGAACAGATTATTCTAACCAAACTTTATAGGAAAGGATAGGATAAATAGAAAATAGGATAGGATTTTAAGTTAGAAAAAGTCCTTTATGATGCACAAAATAACAATGGTGGGGGAGGAGATCTATAGGCACAAGTAATTCATTCATTATGGTGCACATTCATGCAGAGAACATAAATACCAAAATTCACATACACACAAACAATACTCATAAAGAACAAAAAACATACCAGACACTCTTCACACTGTAAGCCCACATGCAATACACATGTTCATAGGTAGTACTCAGAGATTTGTGCTCGCTATATAGCTTGGAGGTCTAATTTCAAGTAAATATTCTATAAAGCTCACTCTCTAATCAACACAAGTAAACGTAGAGAAAATCGGTCTCATTGTGCCAGAAAAAAATAGAAGCAGACCAAGATGGTAGAAATAAAAGATTTCCTTTAAATTCTTAAAAATTGTGTGTGATTTATTAACATAATTTTTAAAAGAATTTTAAAATTACAGATAATGGAGCCTCAACCTTAGCCTCCCAAGTGCTGAGATTACAGACGTGTACCACCACACCCAGCCTCTGTTCTGATTCTACATGAGGAAGTAGGACTTAGAGTAAAATTTTTAAAGTTTCCTAATGTCACATACTAATAAGCATCATAACTATAGTGAGCCTTCCTCTCCATGAATAAGATATTTCTCCATTTATGCAGGCTGACCTTTACATTCCTCTATAAATTTTCATAGGTTAATCTATGAGCATGTCTTGCTGGATTTCAGGGCCCATTGTACCTTTCATTAACGTTTTGAAGTAGATATTTTTCTGATAGGCTGTATTTCCTGATTCACTACTGCTAATGTAAAACAAGGCCATTAATTTTTTTAATATTTGTTTTATAAACCATTTTTCTGATATCACTTGATCATTTATATTCACTTGATTCTCATGTTTTTTTCGAGATATACAATCGGATGTCCTAAAAATTGTGACAGTTGCATCTTTTCTATTCTAACTTACTGACATCTCATTTCTTGTTTAATTGCATCTTCTGGGATCTCTCATGGACTATAGGATATTACAGGTCATGACTCACATTCTTTTGTTGGCCTTGATTTTAATGGTGCTGCTTCTTAATACTTTACCACTTAATATAAAATTTAGTGTGTTTTTTTTGGCATACAGTCTTTATGAAATAAAGGATGTTTCATTTATGTTCTAATGCCATGTGGAGTATTTTTGTTTGTTTCTTTGTTGTTTCCCATCATACTTGAGTGTTGAATTTTATCAGATTTTTTTTTGCAATATATTGAGGCAGTCATGTGCATTTCGAATTTATTCTGTTAATACAGTGTATTGACAACTTTGGGAATGTTAACTCATCTTTGTTTTTTGGAGTAAAATCTACATATTGTACTTTCAATACTGTACTGAGTTTTACTACTTTTTATGGGGTTTTATTTAATTTAGGTGAGATTGGTCTTTAATTTGTTTTTATTTGTGCACTCCTTATTCTGTTTTTGCATCCAGGAAATATGGCCTCATAAAATAAATTAACATATTTTTCTCTGCTCTGGCACAGTTTATGTAAGAGGAGAATTGTCTGTTACTTGACAATTGTTAGAACTTACCTGCAATATTGTCTGGACCAGGGCAATGGGGCAAGCAGAACTTTGAATATTCGTTCAATTTCGGTTTTTATTATTTGACTAGACTTTTATTCTTCTAGGGTCACTTCTGATTTTTTTATATTTTCTCAAAAATTTCCCATTTTATCTATGTTTTCAAACCTTAGAAAAAGTTTAATATAGCATTCTATCACAATTTAATAAAATCTCTTGTTAATTTTTTTCTTTTGTTAATTTTATAATCATGGTTTCTGTCTCATTGCTAATGATGGTACTACTGCTTCCTCGATCTCTTTGTCCTACTCTTTTCTTCTCTGTCTCTTTCTATCTGTCTCTGACTGTCTGTCTGTCTGTCTGTCTGTCTCTCTCTCTCTCTCTCTCTCTCATAACCTGCCAATAGAATTGTCTATTTCATTAGGTTTTTTTTTTTTAACAATATCAGCAACAAAAAGCTTTTGGCTTTACTTACTGTTTGTTTTGTTTGCTTTTTACTTACTGTTTATTTTGTTTTGCTTTTTTACTAGCTGGTTCATTAATTTCTGACTTTACTACTGCCTCTTTGAACTTTAATTAGATTTTTTTTTGTATTCCTTTCCTTAGCTTATTGAGTTTGAGGCTAGTTTATTGTTTGTTTGTTTGTTTGTTTGTTTAATCAGGAATTGAATTTGGCACCTCGCACTTGCCAAGCAGGCACTTATGCCACTGAGCTATATCCCTGGCCCCTACTGTTCTTTTTTCAGGTACTTTATATTCTAATAAATTCATGTAAGGCCACAATTGGTTCAGCACTGTTATAAGCAAATTGCACATCTACTAAATCGATGTAACACTTCCAAGTTTTCATTTTCTTTTAAACAAGAAGTTACTTAAGACTGTGTAGGGCTTTTTCTGAACTCGCATATTGCCACAGGTGAGATTTTCTGGGGTCCCAATGCTGAGAGAGAGGACTGCCATGCAGCAGTGTTACCGCTTGATGCAGCACTGCTCTTGGGATGAGCAGTGTAGAGGAAATGGGTCAGAAGAAGAACTTGGCAGAGGGAGAAGTTGGACCAAGATGATCCTTGTTAAGGTGTAAGTCCAGATGTTCTCCCAAAGCATCATGCTCATAGGTGGGGCTTTAAGGAAGTGACTGAATCATGGGGATGTGACACTCATCAGTGGATTGGTCCACTGATGAATTGATAGCTAAATGTGATGTTGGGAGGTGAGGCTGGTCTGAGGAGGTAGACACTGGAGGTGTGGCCCAGAACGGTCCATCTCCCTCCCTCCTCCTTCGATCTCTCTCTCCCACCACCGTGCCATGAGCTGTTTCTCCTCTGCCAGACTCCTCTGCCATGCCATCCTGCTTTAGGACCAGGCAACTATGGATTGAAACCTCTACAAACTGTGAGCCAAAATAAACCTCTCCTCCTTTAATTTGTGGGTCTTGGGTATTGTGTCTCAGCAATTAGAAAGTAACTAAGACAGTCCTGCACACTGGTTCCCAGCTGGGAGGAGGCGGCAAGGCCTTCTCTTACACCATGCCTGAGTATCAGTCA
>RJWT010044679.1:0-11755 GCA_004365215.1 Cuniculus paca
GAGTGCTGGGATTACAGGCGTGAGCCACCACGCCCGGCTTAAGCAGTATATTGTAATAAGGCATAGGTAAAGGGCCAGAAATCTAGGCTCTCATCTCAGATCTGTAACTAATTAGTCATTTGATCATAGCCAAGTATCTCAATCACTCTGAGCCTTACTGAGCTTTACTCATTTAAAAATTAGTGGGTAGAAACCAACATACAGACTTTTTCTTCTATCTCCAATGCCCTAGGACTATGATGTATACTTTAGTGCTGTAAGTATTATTTTTGATTTATTAAGACACAAATTCCTTATGGTACTGAATGTGGATCATGGTTGGACTCTATAAAATTAAAATTAAACCTTTTATATTTGTAAGCCATATTTCTTTTGCTGCACATTTCCTTTCACTAATTAATTCTTGATCTGTTGTAGAATTACTGATACCTGTGCATTTTCTTTGATACAGGAACAATTTTTTAAATGAACTTCTGCCCTAAGCAGGTATTCTTTCTAATGGACTTTCTTTACAAAGACTAAAGTATGTATGTCATTTATCATTAGTACTGAAATGCTCATTGCTATAGATTTTGGTTTAAAACTATTACATTCATACTTATTGGAGATGTGATTGCCAGGCAGTACTTGGATGATTACACAGCAAGTACTACAATTACTTCCATACTCAACCATATAACAAATTTTTAGCAGTTGTGCACAAGAGAATCAACAACCTGAGACACAAAACAAGTCTCCTCCCCTTCATTTTAAAGCTGTAGTTAATCTCTTGAAAACTACCCAGTATAGTAGAAAACTGGCAGACTTTCCTTTGCAGCAGGCTATGTAAAAATATTTATAATTCACAGCTTATTATGCCATGCAAATGACTGTGTTCCCAGTGAAGGAGAGTGAGAAAATACGGGTGCAAACTTATTTAACTCCCCTTTGTTATCTGTTTTCTGGCAACAGGAGACAGATACTGTGCACTTAAAATGTATTTCTGTGTTTAATTTTACATCATTCAACTCGAAATTTTAAAAAATAGGGATTTACTTTTTATCTCTGTATATAGGCCAGCGCAATTTTAATTTAACAAAAACAGCAAGCTGGGGCTGGAGTAGCTCAGTGGTACAGCACATGTGTAACACACGCGTAGCCCTGTGTTTGATCATCAACACCACCACCACAACAGACAATAAGCTGAAAATCAGAAATGTCAGGGAAACAAAATGGACTAGTACTAAATTATTAGGGTGCAATTTAATTTATAGCTTCAACATTGCAAAATCTGTTTGTATTTCTGACACACTTGGAGTAGTTTATAGGCAACTGGTTGTTTCCTCAGGCATCTTATGCACACTTTTCTTTATATTGTCTGCAATACTTGGGCTGAAAGTTAATCTTCCTCAGGAACAATTAGAATGGTAGTTGCAGTAACTTGGAATTCTCTGTAAACCGTTGAATATGTCCTCCCATTTCAAATCTTTCCTCAGCATTTTCTAATTTTATGGATTCTCTTACTAGATTTATAAAGCCCCTAAAGCCGGGTTCTAGCTGTGTGGTTGCCATTCCTCCTGTAGCTAGTACACTGCTTCAGTGAATACATGTACCTCACATTAGATTTGAGTGGAAAAGTAGGTAACACTGGCTTTTAGATGCCATATCTAGGCTGGTCTTCAACAACTGGTATTTAAAAGCCTTTTTTAGTCTTTTTCCTTTTAATTTTAACTTCATGTGTGGTACCAGTGTGGGAGATCTGGTTCGTTTATACTTTCCTGAAGGTAAGAGAAGAGAAAATTTGTATTTCAATATTTAGACCATTCAACAAATGTTTAAATTTTTCATTCTCTTATTTTATAATTGACTTAGAAAAACTGGGGAATTCGTAGTACTTGGTCAAGTTATTTTTGGTTCTTTGAGACCCACTATGTAGCTCAGGGTGGCCTTGAACTCACTATGTAGCCCAGGCTGGCTTCAAACTCATTGCAGTCCTCCTGCCTCAGCCTCCCAGGTACTGGGATTGCAGGTGTGCACCACCACGCCCGACTTTTGAGTGTATTTATGTGGGAACTTTTGTGCACCGACAACTCATATGTTTTTGAGAAATAATGAATTACTTTTCAGGGAAACTAAGAATTTTTATGTCAATATCAAAGGACTATCATTTTTATTGTCATTGTCCCCTTCAAGGAACTTTCTGTTATAAAAATGTATCCTTTGTAGCCACATAAGAAAATTTTCCTCCTTCAGTTTTTTTTTTAAGCTAAACATTCTAATGACCTTATAGTCATCTCAGATTGTGTCAAAATAAAAAGCTGAGTATGATCTTTGGTTTTATTTTCTTAGCTGCCGCTGTTGCAGGAGGTAGAGCTGCACTGGGTGGGAAGGACAGTGCGGAGCGTTGCTCTCCACTGACCTCTTCTGGCCTGCTCTTAGGTGTGGCGTTGACGTTTGGAGGACTTGCAGTGGAGGCCGCCTCCGCTTCCTCGAAAGGGAAGACTGCGTGGGTGAGAGAAGGTGGCCAGGGAGAGAGGAGGAAAGTGAGCCCAGTAGACCATTACTGTCACTTCCCAGTTCCCTTACACCCAGGCCTCCTTCTGCTGTTCGCCCACCTTTAAAAAGCAGTCTGTTTATCAAACATTTTAATATAAAATGGTAACTACTTTTCTATTTTATTAGATATATTTGTAACTGCCTAAGCATTTGATGACCATTACATTACTACTTTTTTAATCTTATCAGTGAGTATAAAATTAAAGAAATTTTAATTAATAGATGTACCTCTTTCCAGCAGAGAATGACTTTCCTTAGACATTTTGGAAAGGGGGAACAACTAACCTGTGTGGAGAATTCACTTACTCTGAAAAATTTGTGAAGTTCTGAATAGCCCAAACTGGAAACCACTGATCTAGACAGTATCAGTAAACAAAAAGTGTTTATTCTGGTTGTGTTTGTGGTAGAAATGGTGATCATTACTAATTCAGTACCATTTTAAAACAGTAAAACCTTGTCCCCTGCTCAAAAATTGAAATTCAAAATATAATTTCTACTGTATGCCTTTTTCCACCATAGACTTCAATCAAGCCATCATAAGTTAGCTATACTGGGACATGATGGCATATATATATATATGTTATATCCTGAAATCGAACTCAAGACCTTGCATTTACCAGGCAAGTGCTATACCACTGAGCTATATCCCCAGCCCATTTATATTGTTTATAAAAGGCCTTTGCAACTATCTCATTACACCTGAATTATACTGCGTACTATATCAAAAGAATTAAATCAATCTGACTCATTTTGAAGGTATTTTGAAGATAGACATGTGTTAGACATATTAGCATAGTAGAAAAATTATAGTTTCTGCTATATACAGCTCACACTGTTGTCAGTTTAAAGGGAAAGGAATAAAAATCCTTATCTCATTTCCCAGGGTAAAGATTAAGAGAGCTAGCCATCAAAATTCAAATCTTAGTCACGGCAAATTATTCAGTCAGACTTAAAATTACCATTAAATGGATAATATATTCATCCTCTCTGAAATGTGATTGACCATATGTAGATCTGACCAGGAAATGTTCTCCTTAATATACCTTTTCAAAAAAATTTAAGTATGAGCTGAACTCCTTTAGAATTTCCTTGTTGACGTTATTTCATGATGCCTATCAAGTCAGTGTGTTTTCTTTTGACTTGGATAAACTTTCCAAAGAAATTCCTTATAATTGTATATTCTGATAATCTGGGGTTAACAATCCCTTTTCAGCTGACTCTATTTTCGCTTCTCCAAAATCCTGTGTATTTCTCCCCCATGGTTTTCACTGGGTAGAATTCTTCTTTGGGTCCCACTTTAGATGTTACCGTGCTTCCTTACTGTATCCTGGTTTCTGCCCAGTTTTTTCCTGATCTTACCATGGACTACTTGAGCACAGAGCTATTGTTCCCTGGCCCCTCCCAATGAATTCTCAGAGCCTATCATAGGGTCTAACATATGACTCATACTCAGTAATTGTTCATTAAATGAAAGCAAGAGATCCTTGAATAGTCACTGCAATTTTAGTCTGTTAATTAGATACAGGAAATTTCTTTGGAATATTGTCCTTCTAATGCTAATGAATTTTAACTTTTTATTAACGTTAATCTCTTCAGAACTTTAGAAATCTCTTCACAAGATTTCTTTGTTATAATTGTTTATCTTGCTGAACCCAATAAGTATTTATTGTTTAACAGTGTCATTTTAGTATTTGTAACTTCACTGCCTTCTTGACTTTCTAGTTATGTCTGCAAATTATAATTTATTAAATATCAATAAATGTAGGTTTGTCACAAAGTTGAGAAATCAGGTCGTCTTTGTAAGAAAATAGATATTTATTTCTTTTCAGTCAATGAATTTATAACCAAATTGTGCACAAAGGCAGTATAAAAATAAGTTTATGTAAATGAGGCATTTCAAAGTATAGGTTGGTGCCTCATCATTAACTTTAATTTTGTGACTTTTGTCAGTTGGTGTCACAACCTTAGTGTTATTTTTAAAATAGTTTTTTAAGGGGTATTTAATTAAGTAATGTGGTGTTTGCTTATTTCAAAATATGTGCCTTTGTTCTTGTCAAAGCTATACTGGCCGGGCATTGCTTTTCTTATCCCTTTTGTTAATATGCTGTGTTAGATAATGGTTTCTCAAATAATAGATTCCTAAGACCTTTGATCTACCATTACTGTAACATAAAATGCAACTTAATTTTTTTTCTGGGCATAATGGTTTTAACCTTGTGTACTAATTTGACTGTGCTTGTGGGGGCAGATCCTTAAATGAGACGCAAATGAAGGAAAAATTGCTAATGCTGCCACTGTATATCTAATGAGCACTGTGTAATAAACCATAACCTCTTCGACATTTCTCTGGAAAGCGGCGTGATTATTTTGGATGGCTAACCCTTTGTGGATGGCTCATTACCGTCTGGCATAATATGTATTGATAGAGACTGTAATTGTCAACTCCTATTTGACATACTGCCTCTAATAAATATGGCTTGCATCACTGGAGCCCACTAATGGATATATGAGAAACTGTAATTAAAGGAAAAATTATATTTTTAGGTTTAAAAAAGGAATATATATTTATTTATATATATAGTCTTTCTAAAAGATTGTCTGCTGTCTCATCCCCTTTCTCTCTAGCTTCTTCTCTTACAGAATTTGAAGCTTCCCCTAAGGATTGATGGTCTTTTATCAGTAGAGAGGACAACATATGACAAGATTTGCGTGTATGTGTTTGTGTGTGTGTGTGCGTGCATACACACATGTCTATTTGTGTGTGTATGAGAGAGAAGAGGATGAGGCATCTCCTTGCAAGGAAGTAGCAATATGAAAAACTCCTTCATGTGTAAGATCCATAGGACTAGTTTCTATATCTCAGCCGAGCTAAAGTTAAGGCTTTAAAAAAGCCAGTCTTGACCTCTCTTATTATTAATCTTTCTCATGATTGCCTTTAACTTTATTTTTCTATTCTCATTTTAAGGATCTTATGTTCTTTAATAGGAAAAATAAAGATACCTGACAAACCAGATTACTGTGAAAAACGAATCACAAGGATATTAAAGGTACACAGAGTACCTTATACAATATTTGGACCCTGCTTCATGTTATAAAACAAATTTGGACCTAGTCAATTTATGATTTCTGGAAACAGAAGCCTAAGACTGTTTCTATTGCCTAGTATATAATTGTAATGCATTCCTGCACTCCTGGAAAAGCAAGTATACTCTTGGTTTATACACTGTAGTTTATGATTTTTATGAGATGGAAACCTCAGCATAACATATAGAATTAGAACATGAATACATATTTATATTTCCTAAAAATCTTATGGAATGTTAAGTAATTCTCAGGTTTCTTCTTAGAAGTCTAATGTGGTTTTCAAGCTGAGAAGATGGAGGCTCAGGGAGGTAGAGAAGTAATTTGGGAAGGGCGGGACTCTGTTCATCCACTCGTAGTTTTGAATCCTGATCCTGCTGCAGATGCCTCCGTCCTCTCTGAGCACTGTATACTGGGGCAGTAGGACAATACCATATCCCTGGCAGAGCTGTGGTGAAGATGAGTTAAAAAAAAGAAAGAAAGAAACTTGGATATGATGCACTTTATGCAGTACTTCTGATGTCTGGCAGGTAATCAGTGCTAATTTTCTTCTTTTTGCCTTTCATTCTCCCTCCTTCCTCTGACCATATTTCTAATCTAGTGTACTCTCTATTTTCTCAAAGTTCTCCTGTCCATGCAGTGGACTTTTAATTCTTGTAGGTAATAGTCACTAATGCTTACTAGAAGCCAGGCCCTCTTCTAACTTTCTTTCATGAATTAACTCACTGAATCCTCACAAGCACCCTAAGAGGTAGATGCCATTATTATCATCTCCGTTTCACAGATAGGGACCACTGGAGCACATAGAGGTGAAGTAACTTGCCCTGAGTGACAGAATAGTGGGCAGAAATGTGAACCCGTGCAGTTTAAGTCTGGAGCTCATTCTCTTAGCTATAGCTTCTCCCTCTGTAGGGCTGCCTTCTGCACTACCCCACCTTCCCATGTGTATAAGAACAGAATGTGTAGGGTTCCAGAGACCTGCCTGCCTTCCTCGGTGAGCTGAATTGTCCTTAAGGGGCAAATCTAACATAGCTGTCAAAGGCTGGAAAGAATTTCTGGGAGAATAGCTGGTAGATCCTTGACAAGAGAGGGACCGTGCTGAAGGATACCAGGGCTGGGGGAACTGATTAATAACTGTGCCTACACTAGACTTAGTGTAATAAATGCCAAGTACTTGCAGTGCCCTGTATTCACTGTGCTTCTTCCTCGGCATGGGACAGCACTCTTGTCTTTTCTTCATCTGACTGCCCTTATCTATCCCTTAAGATACAGCTGTGCTCTCTCCTGGACACCTTCTCTGACCCAGAGACCGAGCTGTGTACTCTTTTCCGGGCTCCCCTACCACATTGTGCATAAGTCTGTGCAAATATCAGGCATAATAGTAATAGCTACCAAGTACTGAGTGCAGACCTGCGCCAGGGCATTGTGCTGAAAACACTGTACACATGTTTTCACATTTATGTCTCACAATAATCCTACAAGGTCAATAGTGATGGCCCCTTTATACGGGCAGTAAAGGACAGTAAATCTTGCAGGTGTTAAATAATTGAGCCAAAAGCTATAGCCAGTTTGTAGTAGATCTGAAACCTAAACTGGTCTTTCTTACTCCATACTCATACTCTTAATAATTGCGGCATATGTGTCATATTTTATTTATATTACCTGCTTTTATGTTTCTCATTATGAGGTTATAAACTCCCCCCAAGGACTGCACTGTAGTGTATTAATATTTTACCCCAGGTCCTATCAAAATTGTGCTTTAGGAGGGAAAAGAAATAATACACATCAAAATGTGCTTATTTTTGCTAAATGTGCTTGAATTTCAGATGTTTCTTATAATGGGCTAAGGTTTAACATAATTTCTTTTAACTTGATGTATTATTAAACAGTAAAAACCATACATAGATTTTTCTATAGTTGTTATGGACTGGGTTGTATCCCTCGAAATTAATATTTTGAAACTCTAACTCCTTATGACTCTACAGTAATACCTCTGCTCACAAACATTTCTGTTCATGTTTGGTTCACGAACAGAAGCAGTTGGCAAAATTTTGCTTCCCTTCAAGAACTCTACATCCTGACAAACATGACCTGCCATCTTCCCTGCCCTGCCATGAGGTTGTGCCTTCCTCAAGTTGAGATTATGGTTACAGACAGACCTGTATACGCTTGCTGTGAAGCTTTTTTGTGTCTTTTTAGCACGTCCAGTACTGTACAATATTATTTAATCCAGCATGGCTCCAAAGAAAGTGCAGACTGGTAACAAAGGTGACAAGGACGTGCAGAGCAATAATGGGTTAAGTAAGGCTAGTGTTCTCTCTTCCCACTGTACTGTACTGTATTTTGTTTCACATTTTTGTTATTAAAAAAATACATATAGTTCAGAATGGATTAGTCTTATTTACGTTGAACTGTATGGGAAAATTTGATTCAGTTCACAACCAGAATCATGAAATGAATGACATCCGTGAACCAAGATACCACTGTATTTGAATATAGGGCCTTTACAGAGGTAATTAAGGTTAAATAAGGTTATACAGATGGGACCCTATCCTGATGGGACTGGTTTTATAAGAAGAGGAAGAGAACACAGAGAGATCTCCCTCACCCTCCACTCACAGACCAGCTGTGTGAACACACTATGTGTGTAAACCAGGCAGAAAGCCCTCGCCAGAAAATGGATTTCCTGTCACTTTGAACATGGACTTTTAGCCTCCAGAGGTGTGGGAAATCTCCGGTTAAGCTACCAAGTCTGGTTTTGTATGGGAGGCCAGGCAGTCTAGCACAGTAGGTTATTCCAGAGTTTCTTGCTTTAGGATTTAAATCAGATGTTTGAAGGAATGCCCACAGTTGATCGCTTAGTGTAATACTCAGCTATGGGGAGTACTATATAACAGTTTGATACGTCATTAATCATATAAGAATCATCAGGTGAGGACTTTTTGGAAACACAGAGCAATTGGATTGCTTGTGTCGTTAGGGATCCCACCTGACAACCACCTGCCACTAGCCACTTGAACAGATCAGTAGCTCTCCCTTCCCAGGACGGGGGCCCTGTAGCTTCCCCAGATCTCTGCTGTCAGGATTCCTGGCTCAGTCCTTTCTTTCCTATAGAGAAAAGCTTATGACAGGGCAAGAGCTGTACAATAATAGAGCAGTTTAATTAGGAACCATCTAAATTATTACTTAAAACTAAGGTCAGGCGAAGCTGAACAGAACATTTTTATTTATTAAGGTTAAGAGGGCTTGCCAGTATTGTCTGTATCGTCTCCTTTGTTGTAAGTCTTTGTGCGTTCCTTTCTTCAGAATGAGAACAAAGACAGCTAAGTTAGCTTCATTTATTTTTCTTCTCAAACTGTGTTAACTCTATAAGCCACTCTGATTACTAAGTAGACCTCTGTTTTAGACCACAGTGGCATACTTGTGCCCAGATGAAAGTGTGCTGCTCAAATTAGGTAGTATAATGACTTAACATTCTGATAATTAACTGGCAGTGCATATTCTTGTGTGGTATCTAAGACATAACTGTCAACTAACATTTCTTTGGTTTAGGCAACCTTACTTAATTTAAGCAAAAGATAAAATAAGAAGGATGTTAATTTTCTTTTGTCTCTGCTTCAAAATGAATTTTTGGCAAATAATATTGACTCAATCATTTTGTTCTCTTTAATGTCTCCAAATCATTCGTGGCTATGGCCAGAAGATAAAAGATGTTCCCATGCTTTTGTGTGCTTTTGTTCTCATTTCTTTTCCACTCAAGCTGTATCTGAGAATAGATCCCCAAGCCTTTGTCCTAAACTTGTGTTCCACCCATATTTCAGTTTCAGTCTGCTGGCTGCAGCCATTCTCAGACTACTCCATGACAGCTGCTGACTCTTTTCACTGTCTGGCAGGGGCAGTGAGTCCTGTTGGGACCAGCAGCCGCTACTCACCTGGATTCCCCAGAGCTGCAGGGGCACCATGGATAGCATGGAGCGGGGGCAGCAGCATCCCGCATCAGTGATCCGAGTGCTGCCCATCTAAGAAGCGCCAGCTCTCCTGGCACCTTTGCTGCGGGACCTTCTTATATGACCCAAATGCTCAGGCACCATCACTGACTACTACAGCAATTACAAAGTGTGCTGTTCATTTTATACTCATATATTCTATAGTTTTCTTGTTAAATCTTTTTTATATCGTTGTATCTCTAGCTAAACTTTGAACCCTCGTGGCCCAAAGCATGTTCTAAACTACTTTAAAAGAAAGAATACCTACAGGCTCATACTTTGATATATACTCTTTGATAAAAACAGGATCATTTTGGCCCGGGGATCTAGCTCAGCGGCCTAAGTGACTGCCTGGCAAGCGCAAGGTTGTGAGTTCAATCCCCGGTGCCGCAAAAAAAAAAAAAAAAAAAACAGGATCATTTATTTGATACTTCATACTTCTAGAGTCTGACACATAGTAAAAGTGTTTTCCCCATAAATTAAGTCAAAATTGGCAATTTCACATGGTTATGATATCTACTATATATATATATATATCAATTAAAGTGAACATATTTTAGATTGTATTATATTAGAATAAAAAATAAACAGAAACAAAAGTATCTGAAAATGTACCCCGTTGGCCTCAGAAAAGACAAAGACTTTTCAAAGGGTCGAAATGGTAATACATGTAATCCGAATTCAGTGTTCATTAAATGAAACTTGCTCTTTTCTTTTTATGTTATCCTGACTTTTGACTTCCAAATTGGTTTGTGAAAGGCTTCTAATAGGAGAAATTGGTGGCTTCTGGAACTCAAATACTTGAAGCTTGTCTTAATCCTTATGGCCTTGCTATTTTTAAAACTTACTTCAGACATACTTATAAGAGAGGAGTCATCAGTATCTTAAAAATAATTACTATAAGCTAAGATTACTGGGGGCAGGGAGGATAGGGATTCAACCCAGAGTCTTTGCACTGAACCAGAGCTCCAAAGCAGTTTTTTTATTTATTGATTTCTTTGTTTATTGAAATAGGGTCTCAAGTTGCACAGACTGATATCAAAATTGCAGTTCTTTTTTTTTTTAATTTTTTTATTTTTTTTTATTTTGAAAAGAGTACAATCAAACAAGACAGAGTAAAGTCAATCAAATAATCTTTGGAGCTAAAGATGGCGGAACAGTAAGCAGCAGAGTGAACAGTCTCTCTGAGAGAAACAGTTCAGATGCTGGAGTATAACATCATGGAGAGGACAAGAAGGAAGGAAGTGGGTCCCCTGGACTGAGGAAGGATCTAAAATATGAATTGAAGCCCACAAAGAGAATAAAAAGAATTTAAACGAAGAAGAAGGTGGTTGCTGGCAGTGCCTAAGCCTGGAGCCAGATTCACCCTGCCAGAAGGCCTGCTGAGCCTGGAGGTGCGTGGTCACGGTTGCAGTCATGGTTGCAGCTGCGGTCGACCCTAGAGGTCTCTGCGGAGAGGCGCGTGGGTGAAGGAGAGTGGCAGGCGCAGATATCTGCGCTGGCTGCTGGTGAGTGCTTAGAATTCCACCCCCACCCCACAGGACAGCGTGATCGACCCGGCGCCATTTTGGAGTCAGGCAGGTTACACCTGGGCCAAGACTGCTGACCCCTTCTGGCGTCAGCGCCAGGTTGTGGGTGGACCCTCAGAAGTTACTGGGAAATTAAGCCAGAAAAACCAGTCATTTGGGAGCTCCAGGTTGTGGGCAGACCTGCGGAAGCTGATTGGTTGGAGATTGGCTCCCACGGGCGTTTCAGACAATATCGCTAAACAGCTTAGATTCCCAGGGCCTGACCAGGTCTGCTCCCGTGCAAACCCCGGGTGGCTTGGTCCCCAGTTCAGTGCAGAGACACATGCACCCAACATCAGATATACGTAGCCAGCACTGGCTAGAAAAGACAAACAGCCTAGCTTCGGAGAAGTTGTGGCCAGTGCTGGGGTGCCTGGGACCACACTACTCAGAGGTGGAGGAAATCAAGAATATGCCAAGACGAAGAGGGAGAGGGCAATCTCTGGCATCCCACCCAAGCGGTGCAATTCCACAAAAGGAAAACATGGAGATCGAGAATTGCACACCTGAAATGTCTGAAGTGCTCTCAAATGAAGTGAAGAAACAACTTCAGGAAGCTATAAGAGAAATTAGAACAGAAATTCT
>RJWT010044680.1:0-11747 GCA_004365215.1 Cuniculus paca
TCAGGCTGGCCTTGAGCTCACTTTGTAGCCCAGGCTGGTCTCAAACTCGAAATGATCCTCTTGCCTTAGCCTCCTGAGTACTGGGATTACAGGTGGGCACCATCATGCCTGGTCTCCTGTTAGTTTTAGATAGGGTCCCTCTCTCTATGTTGTCCAGACTGGCCTTGAATTTAAGATCTTCTAGCCTCAGCTTCCCACGTAGCTGGGATGATAGGCATGAGCCACCATGCCCAGCTCTTTTTGTTCTTGTTTTGAGACAGGGTCTTTTCATGTAGTACAGGCTGGCTTTAACTAACTATGTATCCCAGGCTGGCCTTGAACTCCTGTTGAATCTCCTGCCTCAATCTCTGGGTGCTGGGATTAGAGGCTCCTAGCCTCCTCTTTTCATTCCTAAATCAAACATATAAATAAAGGTCCAGCTCAGTGTCTTGGCTGTGAGGATACACTAGATAGTAATTTTCTCTTGGGTGAAATAAGACTGCATTGTTTTGTTGTTTTAGCATACCCACAACAGCAGTCCATTATTTAGCTTAAAGCCTCTGCTATTCCTACTTCCTCAAGAAAGAAATAATTATGCCAAGTAACTGTTCAGCCTCCACAGAGAAAGGGAAAAAAATCACTACTATTGCAAAGGATGGTAAGTACCAAAAAGTTGAGATGCTTAGCCAGCATGACACAGCACTTCCCCATTTCTTATCCTACTATACGGACCAGGGAAAGTTAGAAGAGGAGGCTAGAGGCAGCAAGAGAGACATAATTCTGTGCATTAAATGCAGCCCAGTTGGGCATGGTGACACATGCCTGTGTTTCTAGCACTTGGGAGGCTGAGGTAAGAGGATTGCTTTGAGTCCAGAAGGAAACAAACAAACAAACAAACAAACAAAAAACTCCTAGTTTATATTAGACACAGATGGATGTAACCCAAAACCTACCCTTCAGAAAGTCAATCGAAGGCAGAGAACCTAGAAAGACTTGGAGTAAAAAAGACTTAATGCATACTTGCTGGCTTTGAATGGGCCCATGAGCCAAGGATGCAGGTAAACTCTTCTACTTTCTCTGTGAAAGTAACATGGAAATGGATTCTCATCTACTCTCTCTAGAAGGAACACAGCCCACTGACACCATGTTTTTAGCTAAGAAAAACCTATTTTTTGGTGTTTTTTTGTTGTTGTTTGTTGAAGTTTTTTTTGTTTGTTTGTTTTGGTTTTTTGCTTTTTTTAAAGATAGGGTCTATGTAGTTCAGGTTGGCCTTGAACTCACTATGTAGCCCAGGCTGGTCTAGAACTCATGGTGATCCTCCTACCTCAGTCTACTTAACCTAAATAGATTTCTGACCTCCAACTGTAAAATATTCCAATTACACTGTAAAATAATGTTTGCATTGTTTTAAGTCAGAGTTTATGGTAATTTGTTACAGCAACAATAGGAAACTAATACCAGATTCCTTTATAACCTATAAAGGCAGGATTTAAATTGTGACCAGGAATAGTGGTGCATGCCTATAATTCCAGCACTCAGGAGGCTGAGGCAGGATTGTTGTGAGTTAAAGGCCAGCCTGAGCTGCATAGATCTTGCCCCCCCCAAAAAGTTTTGTTTTTTTTTTTGTACCAGGAATTGAACTCTGGACCTTGAAATTGCCAGGCAGGTGCTGTGCCACTGACTCCTCCCAAAGAGTTTTGTAGCCCAGGCTGGCTTCGAACTCATGGCAATCTTCTTGCCTCAGCCTCCCAAGTGCTGGGATTACAGGTATGAGCCACCAGACCCAGCCAAGAAAAAAAAGTTAAATAATAGAAAACTGATAACAATACAAATGCTTCTTGTCCATAACAATACAGATGAGATCTATTCATAGATCTTAAATAGTATTTTGTTTATGGGCAAGGCCCTGGATTCAATCTCTAACAACATATCCACACACACACACACACACACACACACACACACTCCATCCAGTGGAGACTATAAATCTCTGTACGTCAAACTCTCATTTGAAACTGGTTTAAAAAAATGAATTTGTTTTAATACGTTTGGTTCCATTATTAATTAATTATTTGAACAAAAATCTTTGATACATGTTAAAAAATTAAGAAAGTCAACATAGCATGGAGAAACAGACATGAAAACAAATAAATTTTTGTTTGGCAGTACAGTTTCAGGGTATTGTTTGGACACAGAAGAAGCAATTATAAATTTAGGGAATAAGGAAGCTCAATAAGAGCTTTAGAAGAATTCTGGGTATAAAACAAGGTTAGGAACAATTTTAGAGGAAGTAATACCTCAGCTGAGTCTTTTTTTTCCCCCCTAGATCAACTAGAGCAGAAGTTTCCCTCCCGCATAAAAGCCAAGGGGTGTCTGTAATCCTAGGTATGAGGAGTCTGAGATAGGAGGAGTCAATTTCTGGAGGTCAGCCTAGGTAGTTCAAAGATACCTGCCTCAAAATAAAAGGGCTAGATCCTGGAGAGGTGGAGCATGCCTGTCAATCAAGCACTGAGACTCAGGCAGGAGGATCAGTGAGTTGTGGACAGCTTGAGCTACATAGTGAGTTAAAAATTGGACTGAACTACATGGGGAGACCCTGTCTCAAAAAACCAACTAAAGGCCAGGGATTTAGCTCAGCAGTGTAAGTGCCTGCCTGGCAAGCATGAGATTGTGAGTTTGATCCCTGGTACAAAACAAAACGAAAAAACAAAATGAAATAAATAAAATAGACTGGGTGTGGTGATGTGTCCAGCATCATTCTATGTAACTGCTGGGGAAAAATCATTGCATAATAAATTGTGATTAGGGTTTGTCCGAAGCCTAGTATCTTGCCACTAGGGCTGGCTAAGGTATGCAGGAACATAATTCTGTGCCCCTCTGGTCACAGTTGAGGTCTCAACGGTCCGACATACTGTGATGCCCCAGGGCAAGACTGTACTAGCTGAACACAACGTGGTTCACTGATAGCCCAGTAGTAATAAAAATAGTTTCACCTTGGGGAAAGGACGCACTCCTTAACCTGTGTCTCTCCCCACTGTCCTTATCAACATAAAAAACCTTATTAGCATGAAGTCACCTCCACCCTCTGAGTCATCTGATAATTCCTCTGATTATTGAATACACCCAATAAATAGTGGCTTGCTTGGAGTGTCTTTATCGTTGCCCATTCTGAGACGTTGACTTCTCAGTCCCCCAGTCATGCATTACTAAATTTGTCTGTTTCTTATTTTATCCTTTTGCTGTACTCCTCATGCACGCAGTTGGGGATCTCTGCCAGGTCTTCAATAATGGCACATTCTTGTAATCCCAGAACTTGGCAGGCTGAGACAGGAGGATTACCACAAATTCAAGGCTAGCCTGGGCTACGTATTGAGTTTAGGATCAGCCTGAACTACAAAATGAGACCCTATCTCAAAAAAGAATACAACAACAAAAAACAAAACAAACACAAATAAATAAAAGGACTAGAGATGTAGCATGAATTCTTGGGATAAAACCCCAGGACCAAAGAACAGAGTGGAGAAGAAAAACCCAATAGGCCTGTAATGGTTAAACTGTTCTGGGTGTTATCAAATTAGGATAGAAAAGTTATAGGATTAATAATACGTAACATTTCTAATGTGCAATAAGAACCTGGTCTGGGCTGAATAAAGTACTTGATTATCTTAATGAACTATAAGTATTATTCCCATTTTGCAGGTGGGAAAATTCAGGTTTAACGAAGTTAAGATCTGCGTAAGTCTTTTCCTTTGGTGCATCCCTGAAGATCCTTGGATTCGCCATGGGCTGCCTTCTTGCCCAATATTTCTGGCACTGTAAAATGTTACAGGTATTGTAAGAACAAGCCATACCCAAAGTCTTGCTTCTGTCCAGGTATTGCTGATGCCAAAATTTGCAGCTCTGACCTGGGGCCGAGGGAGGCAAAAGTGGATGAGTTCCCACTCTGACCACAAGGTCTCCGACCAATATGAGGTGTTCTCCTCTGAAGCTCTTAAGACTGCCCAGATTTGTGCCAAGTGCATGATAAAAAACTGCCACTCGGAAGCCGGGTGTGGTGGCGCACTCCTGTAATCCCAGCACTTGGGAGGCTGAGGCAGGAGTATCATTGGGAGTTCGAGACCAGCCTGGGCTACAAAGTTAGCTCAAGGCCAGCCTGAACAGCATAGTGAGACCCTGTCTCAAAAAGACAAGGGCCAGGAATCTAGCTCAGTGGCCTAAGTGCCTGGCAAGCGCGAGGTCATGAGTTCAATCCCTGGTGCCTCAAAACAAAAGAAAAACGCTGTCCTGCTCTGGGGCTGACAGGTTCCAGATGGGCATACAGGGTGCCTTTGGGAAGCCCCAGAGTACAGTGGCGATGGTTCACACTAGACAGGTCATCATCTATAGCTTCCAAACTAAGCTGTAGAATGAGCAACATGTGATGGAGACCCTACACAGGGTCAAACTGAAGTTCCCTGATTGCCAGAAGATCCCCATCTCCAAAAAGTGGGGTTTCACCAAGTTCAATGCAGACGAATTTGAAGAGGTGGTAGCCGAGAAATGCCTCATCCCTGATTGTTGTAGGATGAAATACATCCCGAATCCTGGTACTCTAGACAAGTGGCAGGCCTTGCACTCCTTCCACTGTGCCCCCCCAACAATAAATCAATAAATCTTATTTCTGTCCTCCCCCATTTGCCTAAATACAAAATGCAAGTGAAGAATTTTAACTCAGGGAATTGACTACAGAGCCCCAGTTTGTTTGTTTGTTTGTTTGTTTGGGTACAGGGAATCGAACTCAGGACCTCGTGCTAGCTAGACAGGCGCCAGTGCCCCAGTTTTTAAATCACAAATTAAAGGAGTGACATGACCAGATTCAGAGACTTCCTTCAGCCGCAGCTGACGGGACCGCCCGTGGGGAAACAGAAGCGTCTTTGTCCTACAGAGAACAATGGAGGAGGCTGACCAGGGCGGACTCGAGAACTGTGAGGCTGTTCCCAGGACTTGGAGCGGTTAGACGTGGTCTTCGTAGGCAGAGGTGGGGACTCTGAGCCGTGTGTGTTGGGGCACAGCATGCAAGGGTACTGGGGGCGCATGCAGTCCCGAGTCCCCAAAGAGACGGGGCGGGCGACAGGGAACCTCATTCTGGGACCCAGGGCACGAACGACGACGGAGGGGAGCACGGGTGCTTTCTACGCCCACGTCTGCTCCTACCCTTGGAAAGCCCTGAGTCATCCCTGCCTGGCCGCCCGGGAGGGGCGGGGCTCTGCCGTGGCCCCCTCCTCTACCTCCTCCCGCGTCCCCTGCCCCTCAGACTCTCGCGAGAGCCTTGCGCTCTATAAAGTCCGCGGCCCGCGCGCGCCTCACGCGTTCTCTTCCTCTCTGTGTGGATGATCTGCGGTTGAGAGACTCCGGCGTGGGAACTGGTGAGTGTGCGGGCCGCGCTCCCTTGCTGAAGCCAGGTAGGGTGCCTCACGTTCCGCAGGTCGCCCTTTCCTCCTCCTGTTCCGACGCTGCCGGGCAGCGAGGCAGCCGGGCTGGGCCTGCTCCCAGCTCGTGGTCGGGCTATGTGCGCGCTCGCTTGCGTGCCCCTGAGTGTGGGCCGAGGGGAGTCCCGAGGCGGACGTCGAGTTTCCCCTTCCCTAGGCGTCCCAAGCAACGGGAGTTGATTGGCGTGGCGTGGCGCGGCGGGGCGGGTGATGGTGATGGAGACTTCGAGACGACCGTCCTGCCTGCTTCGGTTTCATCTGATTTCGCAGTCACAGTGCTGGTCTTCCAGGGCTTTCCCTGAATACCGGGGAGGCTGACAGTGTGGCAGAGAAGTACACGAAGGGGGTTTGGGACTTGCGCCTCACCCGGGTTCTTGGCAGGGTGGGGCCCGGCACCACGCGGAAGTTAGCCTTTCCCGGAGTGGTTCAAGCCCGGGCCACCTTGCAAAGCGGGTTTGGAGGAGAAGGCCGTTTACGATAGGATCACACTTTAGTTTGTCGCTAAACTACAAATACCAAAGTGTTAAAATATTTAAACACCTTTTTCAATACTGGGAATTGAACCCATGGCCCTTACATTGAGCTTTTTAAAAAAAATTTTGGGGGGGCCACTATCTCGCCAAATTGCCCAGACTGAGTTCGAACTTGGAATATTATCTCAGCCTCCTAGAGTGCAGAGATTACAGGCCTACACCACCACGCTTGGCCTAGATTATTTTAAACATGTTTTAAAAGTTCGCGATGATTGATGCTCCTAACGATTCTTCTGGTTATATGGTATTATGAACCAAGAACTTTGGAAGTTGGAAAATTAGTTTCTTGGGACTTTCAGACCAAAACTTTACAGACTGATAACTTGCTGGTTTTATTTTTTACTTATTTTCTCGTTTGGTACCAAGATATTGAACACAGGACCTTGTGCTTGTTAGGCACTGCACTGCTGAGCTACTCCCAACCAGTTTGATGTTTTAAGTCTATTGACCTGGGTGAATCCAGTGTTGCCTTTTTGCAATCGATGAACTTTAGGGGTCTTTGCCCAGAGATCAGAAACTGGTTTGTTTTGTTTTGGTGTTTTGAAGCAGGGTTTCACCATGCAGTTTAGGCTGCCCTTAAACTTAATATATAACATAAGCTGGGCTCAAGTGCTGGGATTGCAGGCATATACCATTATGTATGGTCAGAAACGTGTTTTTGAAAGGTCTTTGGGTTTGAAACAGTAGATGGCCAAAATAACTGGTGTTTTTAAAACTTTGGAGTGGCTTTACATTGTCCTCTCGTGAACAAGATACCTGGTACAAAGTCAGATGTGCATCCCATATTACAAAATGTATGTAAGCAGAGTTCAGAGAAAGGATATCTTGACTGTGTCACTTGGGTTATGGTTTGATTCTCCATCTCATTCCCTTTCTGCTTCTGTCTAGTGAATATACAGAACTTTTTAAAATGTCATTGCAGCCGTGCATGGTGTCGCATGCCTGTAATCCTAGCACTCTGGAGGCTGAGGTAGGAGGGTAGCAGTTTCGAGACCAGCCTGGGCTATACAAAGTGAGCTCAAGGCCAACCTGAACTGCACAGTGAGACCCCCCTATCAAAAAAACAACAACAAAAAAATTCACATAAAATATCATTGCACAATAGATGGTTTAGAAAGGATGGTAGGTATCGTGAGTGGTGGCAAACGCCTGTAATTTTCAGCATTTGGGAGGCTGAGGCAGGAAGATGGCATGACTTCAAAGCCAGCCTGGACTATCTAGTGAGATCTTGTCTCAAAAAACACAGCAAAAAGGTAGTGGTAGGTGATTGGCTTATAAAGAAATTGCCAGGGCCGGGGATTTAGCTCAGCGGCCTAAGTGCCTGCCTGGCAAGCGCAAGGTCATGAGTTCAATCAATCCCTGGTGCCGCAAAAAAGAAAAAAAAATAAGTTCCTGATGGAACCCCCCTTGCCGGGCTGGGGATCTAGCTCAGTGGCCTAAGCGCCTTCCTGGCAAGCACAAAGTCACAAGTTCAATCCCCGGTGCCGCCAAAAAAAAAAAAAAAAAAAAAAAACACACAAATTGCCAAGGTGCTTATAAGTGAAAACAAAGACTGAGATTCAGAGACTTGGTTTGGTCCAAATGACCCTTGACTGCTAGCCTGTCTCTTAAAAAGAGTATAAAATTTAGAAGCCTGCCGAGGTGGCTCATGCCTGTCATCCCAGTACTCAGGAGGCTGAGTGAGGCAGGAGGATCAATGTGAGACCAGCCTGGGCTACACAATGAGCCCAAGGCCAGCCTGCACTGCATAGTGAGACCCTGCCTCAAAAAGACCAAAAAAAAAAAAAAAAAAGAAATTTAGATACTCACTTTTCTGTTTCTTGGTAGTAAGAATCAAACTCCTTGGTGCTTGCTAGGCAGACGCTGTATCACTGAACTGCATCCTGAGCCCATTTTTCTTACTGTTTGTTTGTTTTAATTTCAATTTTTTGGTTGAGACAGTCTCACTGTAGTTCAGATTGGCCTTAAACTCATTATGTAGCCCAGGCTGGCCTCCAAAGCAATCCTGCCTACACCTCCTGCAGATTACTGGCATGTACCACCACATTAGGTACTTGATTCATCTGTCACTAAATTTCTAAGTAGATGAAGGCTTTTGGTTTCTCTAGAAAAATTAATTTCTAATTTCTATTTTCTTTTCCAGCTGATAGCAAGATGTCTTCAGGAAATGCCAAAATTGGACACCCTGCCCCCAACTTTAAGGCCACAGCTGTTATGCCAGATGGTCAATTCAAAGATATCAGCCTGTCTGACTACAAAGGTAAGAGTAATTTATATAGGGTTATTAAAGAGAAATTATTTTATATACTAGGTGTGGTTTATTAGGTTTGTCAATTATGTTTCACTATAAAATGGTCTGTCTCCTAAGACAAGTTCTTTAGAGCAGAAGGTTGTTGCCTTGGCTTAAGTGCCAAGAATAGATATAGTTCATAGGTCCACACTGATTCTGGAGAAAGCATGCTCCCATGCGTGGAATACTACCCTATCTTTTCAGTATACTTGTCCTTAGTTAAATTGGAGAAATGCTTATTATCTCGTTACAAGAGGAGTTCTACCTTTAGAGCCCCATAGCTCAACTTTTTGGAGCTGTGTGTGCTTGTTTTGATTCTGAAATGAGTGCATCACAAGTCCTATGCAGAGGGCCTAGGCACATTCCTCCCTTGGCTGTTTTTGCTCCAGGGAAGTCAGTGTTCCTGTTGGAACAGCTCCCCTTCTTGTGTTATAGACATTTGGTAAGTTCTGTCAACACTGGCTGAGGATATAGCTCAGTAGCACAGCGCCTGCCTGGCAAGCACAAGGTCCTAAGTTCTGATTCCTAGTACCCCACTCCCCAAAGTGTTGAGAAGTAATAAATTAACAGTTTCAAGAAGACCCTTCCTTGCCCTTGCAGTCTTGGCTTGTTCTGGGATAGTTGAGGCTATAGGTTACTTAGAATGCAAATCTGAATGTTAGTGTCACTGTGCTTTAGTGATACAGTTACCAGTTCCTGGAGTATGCTTTTGGGGAAACCTTCAGTTAGGTTTCCTGACATCACCCTTTGTTGTTTGTTGGATGAGTGCAGTAAGTGGCGACCCTGTGGAGAAAATTTCCTGGTAAACAGGTAAGTAACACCATAGAGAAGTGACTCGGCTCTCAGGTATAGGGACATGGTCTAGGAGGAGCTTTGACCCATTGGGCCTTCAAAGTGCTTGTGGGGCAAAGCCTTGGAGGTTTTTCTAGCTGATTTGAGGACTGGTCGTTTTGAGTTTTCATGCATTGCTGCTACCTGAAAATAAGTGGATATTTGGAAATGTTGCAGTAGCTCAGCCCATTAGGTATGGTGAGAGGTTGCATGACCAGTTTGAAGATGTACTTATTCTGAATCACTAAAATTGCAGCTAGGAGTCCTATTAGTATTCTTGGAACTTTTGCTTGTAAAATTTTTCTTGTCCTGCCTTCTGTCAGGCAGGCTTGTTAGGAAGGAACACATACATTGTGATTCATGAGATCACTTAAAACTTGTCATCCCATTACTGTGGTTCTTCATGGAAGAAGTGCAAAGGCTCTAACTTCCTTTTTGTTGATCTCTTTATTACCTTGCAGCCATGGAGAACCCAGTAATTCTAATTTAGTTTTTTTGGAGCACTGTTTGTAAACTTTGGCATTAGACTATCTAGTAAACAACTATATTCTTGCATTTGCTTTTCTTCATTAGAGAACTTTGTTTTTGCTAGTAGCCACTTGGAAGATCAAAGTGAGATTCTACAATGTTTATTATGTACTTCGTAGCTAAAAATTTGGAGGCAGGAGAATAAATAATGGAACTAAAAGTTCCAGGAAACTGTCGACTTTATAAAAGGCCTCCTTTGGCTGGGGATTTAGCTCGGTGACCTAAGCACCTGCCTGGCAAGTTTGAGGTTGTGAGTTAAATCCCTGGTGCTGGGAAAAAAAAAAAAGGCCTCTTTTTACGTAATAAAATGTGTTTGACTTATTCTTTATAAAGAAAGTGTTTTTGGCAGGGCAGCGGGGTGGAGGGGAGTACTGGAAATTGAATTAAGGACCTCAGGTTTGCCAGGCAGGAGCTGTGTGCCATTGAGCTAAACCCTGGCCCTGGAGGTCTGTCTTATGATTAACCTGTATGTAACTTTCTTTTTCCCCCCCAGGAAAATATATTGTGTTCTTCTTTTACCCTCTTGACTTCACGTTTGTGTGCCCAACGGAGATAATTGCTTTCAGTGATAGGGCAGAAGAGTTTAAGAAACTTAACTGCCAAGTGATTGGTGCGTCTGTGGATTCTCACTTCTGTCATCTGGCATGGTAAATCTTTGGTCCATTTGGCATGTGGACTGTGTAGCTGGGAGACTTTGGCAATAGACTTCTCAAGGATTGGCTTCTGGCTCCTCATGGAAGAAGTGCGAAGCCTGACTTCCTCTTAGTGGTCTGTCTGTCTGTCTTTGTGAGACAGGGTCTCACTATGCAGTTCAGGCTGGTCTTGAGCTCACTTTGTAGCCCAGACTGGTCTTGAGAACTCACAAAGATCGATCCTCCTGCCTCAGCCTCCATAGTGCTGGGCTTACAGGCATGCACCACCATGCCTGGCTTCTTAGTGCTCTTTTATTACCTGGCATCAGAGGAGAAGCAGCTTGAGTTGCAGCTGAGTGTTCACTAGTGACCAGCCTTAACATTCTCAGCCATTAGTGTAGTGCTGGAAAAATTTGAAGTTTTGGGGGAATGTTAGATGAAGACTATGGGAGAGGGGAAGAAATAGGTAGTACAGTTTAAATTCTTATAAAACACAAAGGTTTGAATGTGATTGGATATGTGCCTGTTCCTGTAGGATCAACACACCCAAGAAACAAGGAGGATTGGGACCTATGAACATCCCTTTGGTGTCAGATCCCAAGCGTACCATTGCTCAGGATTACGGGGTCTTGAAGGCTGATGAAGGCATCTCATTCAGGTAGTTCTTCCTGGCTGGGGGCATTGGAATTTATTGGGAGAATGATGTAGTAGGATGAAAGCCATTTGGAGAACGCTAGAGTCGTGATCTGGAGACTGGTTCCTCATTTCATTTTTTATTCACCATTGACAAGCCTGGTTGAGAATTCAAGGTTTTCTACCCTAACAAAGCAAAATTGTAAACTTACACTGCTTTTCCCTCAATCTCTTTCCTTCAGGGGCCTCTTTATCATTGATGATAAGGGTATCCTTCGACAGATCACTGTAAACGACCTTCCTGTTGGCCGCTCTGTGGATGAGACTCTGAGACTCGTTCAGGCCTTCCAGTTCACTGACAAGCATGGAGAAGGTAATGTGATGATGGGCTGGGTCTGGGGGTACCCAGGCTGAAAATAAGGAACTTAACTCACCTGTAGCCTAAGTATGCAGCTTCCAGGATGCCTCTGTACCATAGGCATGGAAAGGGTTTATTAGAGGTAGATTTAGGATGTACTCGAGCTGGGAGCCAAGGTGCTTGCAAGAAATGAGACAGGAGGATAACAGTTGGGAACCGGGGTTCACGTTTGTGTTCTGGGGACACAGAAAATGAATTCCATAATCTCTAGTCTTAGTAGTCTTCATGGGAGAGGATGGCCCAGCCCTAGTGAGATAATGGTCTTGGTCCTATGGGAAATGGCCCAAGAGGTGATTCCTTTGTCGATTTAAAAAGGACCATTTGCAAATAAAAGGAAATGGCAGACCCCTTTGCAGTTGAAGGAAGTTGTCCAAAGGAAAAAAAAAACACCCCTGGGTGTTTGTTTTGAGGCTGCAGTTTTTTCTTTCTTTTTTT
>RJWT010044681.1:0-11749 GCA_004365215.1 Cuniculus paca
CAGAAGTCTGATTTTATTGTTAAGAATCAGCAGCCCATCCCTATGCATGCACTTCTACTTCTTCCTGAAAAGTTCACTGTTCTCATTAGACACTGTCTCACAAGTAACATCTAATGCGTTGCTCTGCCCTTTTTTGCCAAATCAAAAGTTATGTTATCCAGCAAGGCATTTACATAAACATAAACTCGTAAGTAAGAAAGTTTGTAAGGAACAAATTTTGGACTCAAGTACTGCACTATTTGGCAAAAACTTACACTCGTGGTAAAACTGGGCATGAAATATGAATACTATTTGGCTTTTGGCTATGTGAAGCATAGGAAATTGATCCCAGAATCTCCAACTATTATAAGCATACCTGAGATGGGTGGAGGATCCCAGGCACGCACAGACTGGTAAATGGTTTAGTGCCCATGTAGTCAGTTTCACTGATGCAATTGTTTTCATGTTTATCAAGGCACCTACTCAACTTCTCTCAAAAGCCAAGATAACAAAATCCATTGTAAACATGCAACAGACCCCATCATAGAACTTATTAAGTCTGTACTCCTTCAACAGATGATTAAAATGTTTCCGTTCCCTTCTCTCCTTAATATTTCTTGAGGATTAGTTTAAACCTAGTTTTCCAAAGTTTCAAAGTGAAAAATCTTCCCCACTAACTTCAGACCATTTTGCACATAGGAAGAGGTAAAATTAGAAAACTGGGTCTCACTTTGCTTTATTTGCTTTCATGATACATAGAGAGTAGTAAAAGCCAAACTAAAAATGTTTATCTCTTGTACTGCCAATGCAGCTCTGTGCTAGATGAATAGTGAAATATGTATCCATCAATGACTCAAAGATAGATAATGCAAAATTCTTCATTCATATAAAAGTGGTTTATTTCAGAGGATCTTGTATTTTTTTAAGTCATTCTAGTTCAGGCTGGCTTTGAACCCACTATGTCACCAGGGTGTCCTCAAACTCAGAGTCATCCTCCTGCTTTGGCCTCCAAAGTTCTGGGATTACGAGTGTGTGCTGCACACCCAGTTCCGGACCTTGTATTCTTGATTTGTAACACTTTTAGCTTAGTTTGGTTTGGTTTTCCCTGATCTCCACACTGAATTCGATATAAACACTCTCGCCCATGACAGTATGTCAGCCTTCTCCACCCTTCTACTTTAGAATGGGAATACGACAGTACTGACATTTGAGCAGTGTTATGGTTTGTATATAGATGGCCCCCACGAGCCTCATGCATTTATCAACGTGGCTAAATCTAGCATTTGTGATTGATTCATTGTCTAGTGCTGGAATTGGTGGTGCACCCTGGGGTGGAGCCGATGTACAATGTAAGGTTGAAAAGGAAGTGTGCTTTTTGCTCTTTTGCGCAGTTCGCTCTTGCCGCTTACAGCCACCATGAATGGCTGCCCCTCAGCCATGCCACCCTGCCTTGGAGCCACCTGAATATGGACTGAAATCCCCAAAACTATAAGAAATAAACGTCTCCTTCCTTCACTTTGGTCGTCAGGTATTTTGCCTCAACAACAAGAGAAAAGCAACTAAGACAAGCAGTCTTTGCATTTGGCTAATTTCCTCTCTGTGGATCAAGCTCTGGATCTCCAGGCATTTACACAGTGATGGAGGATGCTGTGGCCCAAGGACGGCAGCCCAGGGTGGCTTCCTGATCCTTAATATTATGAAACCATGTTAAAGAACTCTCCACCATTTCCAGAATTTTCACTATCAGTTCTACTGTCTTTTCTACAAGATATGAAATGTTTCTTACCTACCCACAGACACAAGATGCCAGGAGGTGTAACACATACAGCCTTTCTCCTCTGCATGACTGTTCCCTGATGGGATCCTGCCTTCCTCTGAAAAAGTTCTCTGAGTGTATCACTCCTCTTCCTGATCCATTCAGGTTATCCTGTACACAATCATATGCTCACATTTGACCCTAGTACCACTGGTATCTGATACAATCAATCTGATTTGATGAGGGCTAGGATTGCATTTCCCAATCAATTTTCTTTTTCATGCTTTTTGTTATTATTAACACATATTAATTTTATAGGCTGATGGGATTTACCATGTATTTTCACACATGCACACAGGAAGTGTTGATCATATCCACCTTCCTTTTACACTCGCCTTCCCTTTGTCTTGTGCTCTTCCCAGACCCTAACGATCGCTCACACTTTCAGGTCAACTTTTACTTTTACTTTTACTTTGGTTTCCCAGTTTCTGCCTGTGAGACAATATGCAACACTTGTCTTTTTGTGTCAGCTTATTTAGCTTAACATAATGTCCTTCACTTTCAACATTTTGCTATAAATGAGAGGGTTTTAATCTATTTGATGTAGTCACACATTTTCTTTATCCATTTGTCTGTTGGTAGACACCAGGACTGAGTCCATATCTTACCTCTTGTGAACAGTGCTGAACGCACTTAGGCATGTAGGATCCTGTTATGGTTTGTATATAGATGTCCCCCCCGCCAATCCTCATGTAGTTAGGGAAGTGGCTGAATCTAGCATTTGTGATTGACTCGTTGTCTAGTGCTGGGATTGGCGGTGTGAGTCATGCACCCGCCCAGGGGTGGAGCCGACATACAATGTAAGGTCGGACTGGGGGTGTTTTTTCCTCTTTGGCGCGGTTTGCTCTTGCCACTTGCAGCCACCGTGAACGGCTGCCCCCTTTTGCTCTGGCTGCTGCCTTGAAGTGTTGCCCCAGTGCCATGCCATCCTGCCTTGGAGCCAACTGATTATGGACTGAAATCCCCAGAAACTGTAAGCTAAATAAACCTTTCCTTGCTTCACTTTGGTGTCAGGTGTTTGTCTCAGCAAGGAAGGAAAAGTAACTAAAACAGATCCTCTTGTATGTTTACATCACTTCCTTTGAATCATGAGTATTGATACAGTGTGTGCTGGGTTCCTGAAAGTTAGATTCTTGTGTACCTTGAGCAAAAAATTGCATGTGTACCCCCATAGTAAAAGAAAAAGTAGCTATATTTATTGAAGTTAACTGGGTATGTGGGTATGTGTCAGCATGTGGGTATGTGTCAGCAGAAACAAAAGGGTGGTATGAGCAGGGGAAGAAGTGGTGCTGTGGAGGCAGGGAGAATAGGAAAAAAAGATAAATCAGGTTTTTGGATTTAAAAGATGTGTGCCCCCACCAGCATGTCTCATTGGATCTTCTGGATATGATTGATAGGGTGCCGAGTCATCTCAAGGGTATCTAGTGAGCACAACTTTGCCATAATTCAGTGTTATAATCACATGTGTGACATGCAGCCTCTATATGTGAACCATTAATGAATTTGGAGTGGGCTCTTATTCTGCTGGGTGTGGTGGAACTGCCTGTAATCCTGATGTAAGATATGATACAGGAGATGGACTATGAAAATACTCTATCTCCCACCCCGTTAGATGTCTGATTTGCCAAGTTCAGGCTCTCTAAAAGTCAAAGAATGAATTCTAGGAACAATTCTAGGAGGTTAAGAGCAGGAAGTATTTATTCACAAGAGAGGTACAGCTCTTGAGAGGCAGGAGGGGCCCCCAGTGGGTTGTTGAGTACCCCACTTTATAGGAAAATTTTATAGAGCACAATCACGTGGATATAGCAAGGGTTACAGGTATGATTAACCAATAAAAGTACAAGTATAGTAGCTTAGATAATAGTGATCAGTGGTGAAACAAGCCACATAACAAGGGTGCATGGAAAGAACAAAGACTCTTTTTAGGAAATAAAGGGTCTAGAGGTCTTGGTCACCCACGAGGAGGCTGGCAAATATCCTGGAATCATTAGGCCTCGTGTTTGTCCTTTGAGGAACTATACTCTCCTGGTCATTTCATCTTTATCTTGAGGCTTGGTCTTCAATAGATGTGTCACCAGCCACAATGGAGATGTGTTTCACCTTTGTCCTGCTCTCTGGAGGGCCTAGCCCTATCTGACTGCCTACAATATTTCTACCTGGCTTGGCTGTCTGTAATAATCCCAGCACTCAGAAAGCAGAGGCAGGAGGATTGCTAGTTCAAGACCAATCTGGGTTACATAGTGAGTTCAAGGCCAGCCCAATCTGTATATCAATACCCTGTCTCAAAAGTGCAAAGAAACAAAAATTTAATAGGTAATGAGCAGGTATAGTTGAGGCTCTTGTATATGATGAGGAAAGCAGTGTGAAGTGTACACATAGAACCGAATGGCAAGCAGTTACATTTATTGAAGATCATAGGAAGTCATGCTCAGAGCAAGTTTGTGCTGGCAAAAGATATAGCACAAACAGAAAAGTGCCACGAAGGTGACAGGAAAGCAAAAGCATTGCACGCAAATCATACCACAGAGCACCCAGCAGCAACCCCTGATCAATCAAGCCTTCAGAGTTTAAAGGATGCACCTTAGCCCAGGTGCCTCTCCTGAGTCTCTCTAGGTGTAATTGACAGAAACAATTGATAGAATGATTGACAGGATGCTGTGTCCTTTTAGTGGCTCTCAACCCATGCCTGTTCCACAGTTCACTCTAATCTTAACTACATGCATGACATGTAGCACATATTTAAGAACGCTTAATGAGATTTGAGTAGGGTGAAGGTGACTGAGGTCAGGCTAGGGGTCCAACATGCTTGTGTCCTTAAGGAGATCAGAGATCTCCTGAGTTATTGCTCTGTGGCTTTCTACTTCTATTGAGACAACAGAAGGAGGAATGACCTTAGGGTACCATTTAAAATAAAATGGGTGGAAGGGAGTGACTTCCTCAGTTCCATTGTTTTCAACTGTACTAGCATTGGCAATGAAAATGGAAGTAAATTGTCATAATACAGCAAAACATGTGCTCTCCTGGAAATGCATATAATGCTGTGTGTAAAAAAATGATACATGTTGGGCTGGGTAGTTGGCTCAGTGGCCTAAGCTCCAGCCTGGCAAGCGTGAAGTAATGAGTTCAATCCCTGGTGCCACAAAAAAATTTTTAAAATGATATATGTCTAAATAATTTTCTTAGATACAAGCTACAAAAAGATTTAATTTTTTCCTAATTTGCATTTATTTTGGTCATGTTATTGAAATGGACAGCACACAACAGTGTCTGACATATAGCTGTTACTCAAATATGTTTTTTGATAAAAATATAACCAAGATGGTTTTTAAGTGTTTCTTAATTTAGTTGGGGAAAAGCAGCTTTTTAAAGTATCATTTGATGAATAACTTTCTAGAGCTCTTTCTGTGCTTGTAAACATGAGTATTTGTGTAATGTACATACGTATACATAAATAAAACCCAGAAAGCCTGTCACATAAAACATGTGAGCTCTTTTCTAAGTCTCTGAGTGATGATGACCTCTGACCTTGGACAGACCTCTGTTTATATAGATGCATAGCAGGGGGCTGTTTTATTCATAGGGTAGAAGGCAAAACTAGAGTTTCTAGGTTTGGCAGAGCAATAATTCATGGTGTTATAGGTGAAAGGTTTCTGCCCTAGTATAAATTACTGGATATTATGGTGGTGGTCTACCCTGACCACCACCTCCTCCCTCCCTTTCAGCCCTAATTAAAACTCCCTCCTTCATTTCCCATGCATGAGAAGGGAATTCCAATCAGTTTCTCATGTGCCATCAATGCTCGCCCCAAGTGCCAATTCCAGTCAGAAGTCATACAACCCCCCGCCTCCTCTATATCCTGTAGAGGAAATAGCTCAACCATGCAAGTTGTGCGTTCCTCTCCACATCCTCAATAAATACCTTCTTTTGTTATTTTCTGCTTTTCTATTGCACCAGAATACCCTATCAGACAGCTGAGCTAGTTAGAAATATTATAGGCAGTCAGATAGGGCTGGGCTCTCAAAAGAACCAGTACAGAAGACTCCCTCAGAGGTCATGGCAAACTTACTAGGTAGCTAACTTCAACTGGGACCTTCTCAGGACTGCAAAGCTGTTGGAGGAGACAGACATCTCTGCTGCAGGCCAGATCTCAAGACAAAAATCAAAACAAATGCAACCACACCCAAAGTATAGACAGCAGGGATTGATGTTCTAAGTAGCTACGGATCTCCTTGAGGAAGCCAGGAGTCACCATCCCAACCCGCTACAGGAAGAGTCACTGCTCTTTAAGCATGCCCACTTGCTACATGACTTGCTTCCTCATTTGTCCCCCAATTTAATTAATTAAATTAATCTTATTGGTTGACTATAGTTCTGTCCCACCTTATGCCACCTGCTTTGTGAATTCCCATGTTTTCCCCATCTCAGACCCATCTCACCCCGTGGTTTAGCTCTATAAAAGTACTAGAAAAGACAGAGTTTTTGGTAACCCACTCGGGACCCCTTTTGTCCCTCTCTCAGACAGAAGCTTTTTTTCTCTCAATAAGTACATTCTGTTCTTAACCTCCATTGTTCCTAAAATTCATTCTTTGATTTTTAGAGAACATGAACTTCTACCAGACATCTAGCAGGTTGCGAGTTTCATTCCTCTATCTCAGTGGTACACAGGATTCAAATATATACAGAAAAGATTCTTGAGTTTAGTTTAGGAGATTGAGAGTTTTTCTGGATGAAGGTAATTGAAAGTCCTTTTTTCTATCTTTCAGGATTGAATGCAAGTAGAACAGCTTTGCAGTCCTGAGGAGGCTGCAGATGAAGTTAGCTACCTAGTAAGTTGGCCATGGCCTCTGAGGGAGTCAATTCCAGCTTATGGAAGAGATGACCAAGATAAAAAAGGTCACAGAGAGAAGAAAGATCATGGAGCAGACTTTGTGTAAGCAACCGTGTTTGTTTATTCACTCTACTGGGGGTGCCAAGAAGGGAATCAGCAGGAAGTGAGGGTGTACAGTCCGTGTACTTCAGTTGCCAGGTGACAGTTGCTGTTGCAGTTCCGGTTGCTTCTGTTTCTTAGAAATGGTGGGTTACTGTGATGTATAAATGGTCACTATGATACATATTGTAAGAACCACTCAAAGACAGCTAAGTATTCTGCCTCTGTACCCTCTCCTTTGCTAACCCATAAAAGTCTCCCTCCCTGGGCCTGTTATTTTGGAAGTGATCCCAATCAGTGTCTGTCATGCAAAATAAATCTGCCTCCAAATCCTGAGTGTTGTTTTGCTGTTTCTATTTGCAGTAGCAAGGGTAGAACAAAAGCTGTAACAGGATGGGGAGGAGTTTGCTCCCTTGTGGGATATGGGAGTGGACACAGCATGGTTGTGCTTCTCAAAATAGACAGTGCGGACAGTGTTCAGTGTCATCACACCTCCGGGGCAGGAGGTGCAGATGCAACCAAACTTCCTGGAGCTGAGGGAAGAGTGGCACAGTGTTCTGCAACAGTTTTTTCTGTTGGGTGTGACACAAGGATGAGTGGCCAGGATTGAATGAGAGATCCTCAGCCATGAGGAAGTCTAGGTTTGGATATACCCAGGGGCTAGAATGAGAATCCTGTCTCTTCCAGTCTATGCAACACCTTACTTTGGGTGGACTTCTTAAAAGGATAGACATCTAAGTTTTCATCCAAAATGAAGACTTTTCTGACAGTGAAAGGAATCACTCTTAATAATTTTTGCTTTGGGAACAATGCCTGTGTATACAACTGTCGATTAAAGGTGATATAGGGGAATGAAACTCCCAACCTACTATATGTCCGGTACGAGTTCGTGTTCTCTAAAATTGAAGGCTGAATTTTAGGAACAACAGAGGTTAACAGCAAAATATATTTACTGAGAGAAAGAAAGCTTCTGTCTGAGAGAGAGACTGAAGGGGTCCCAAGTGGGTTGCCAAAGACTCTGTCTCTTCTAGGGTTTTTTATATAGTAAAACCACAAGGTGAGATGGGTCCAAGGTGGGGAAAAATGGGGACTCAAAAGGTGGGCATAAGGTGGGACAGAATTATGGTCAACCAATAAGATTAACTGCTCAGGTAAAATTGATTAAATCAGGAACAAGTGGGAAAATGAGTCATGTAGCAAGAGAGCACGCTTAACAGCAGTGACTCTTCCTGTACAGCGTTGGGATGGTGACACCTGGCTTCCTCAAGGTGATCCATACGTAGCTAGAATATCAATACTTGGGGTGTGATTGCATTCATTTTGTCTTTTGTCTTGAGATCTGACCTACAGCAGGAGGCATCTGTCTCCTCCAAGGTCACAAGACATCTGGTCCTCTGTGCTGGCTCCCTCAAGGGCCTAGCCCTGTCTGACTGTCTATAATATTTCTATCTAACACAGCTGTCTGTAACAAAGGAATTTAACATTGAGAGCTCAGATGTCACTGGCAGGGTCTGAGCATCCCTGAGACTGAAATAAGGAACTCAATCCACCCCTTCACATATGCATATGGGTTCACTGACTCCTACCACATAAAAAGAATTTCCTGGACCTGGCAGTGAAAGAGGCATGAGAATGAGTTATTTGAAGTAGATACAGGACACATTCAAGAACAGAGTGCAGATGCAGAGAAATGAGACACATTACAAGTCAGAATGGGTCACATTTAAAGGTTGTCTTCAGTAGGGGTGATCTCAGATGTGTCTTCTTACTGCCTGGAGGTGGGCATTGCAGGCCTTCTCACAGGTTTGAAGTGGAGATGTGTGTTAGACTTGCTGTCTCCACTGCAGCTGCTTTCTTTCAGGCTGGAGAAAAAAGCAATTTGCAGATGACAAGAAGGTAATTGAAACTCCACAGGTACTATTCCCAGGCTAACATTGTGACAGCTAATGTTTTTGAGTAATAACTGTTTGCCAAGAATTCTAGTAACTACATCACATACTATTATTTTATCTGTTTATTAAATGTTTGTAGAAGTAAAATGCTACATGGTTTTCATTCGCTAGTTAATGAGACAAAATCAACTGTCGTGGAGATAGTGCTGTCTGGGGAGACAGACAGTACATGAATTTTAATAATAATTGATCATACATTTGACCTTGAACATTCTTGGAGGCCTTTGAAAGTTTATTTCCTGGTAGCTGTTGGCGAAAGCGCAAAACATAGGGGCTGCTGGGGCTAGTGTTGGGGCACAGTTATAATGTAGAAACACGTTCATAAGATGGTAAACTGATAGATATTTCATGATCAATTAGAGGTCTCTGACAAGTTGCTCTTCTGCTGTTTCTGCTAAATTCTAATGACGCTGACACTGTCTACAGCCCAGCCTCAGATAAGCGCTAACAGTAATTGTCTATACCTTAAGGTGCCTTGGGCTGATGCCTGCCCATTTAGTAAAGGCCCTCTCTCCAGAACATGTCTGTTTTATGGTAATGCCTTTAACTGTGCTCATTCAGTAAGAGCCCTGTCCCCTGGTTCCTGGAATGTTTCTATTGTTTCAAGACTAGCCTGTCTGTCATATATGATTCAGTGTATGAAACCAATCATGTAATATTTGGTCACTTGCTTTGCACCTCCCACTTCTAATTCTATATAGACTGAACTTCCTGATTCAGGGCAGTTGCTGTGGAGGAATTATCTCTGCAACAGTCCCCTGGCATGAAATCCAACAGTCCTGGTGTAAAGATTAAATGCTGCCTTCTTATCTCCTCGGTGAAAAGAGTCTTCCTTTTGGTTTGGTTTGATTTGGCTTGGCTTGGGAGATTTCCTGCAACACTGGAATCTCTACAACTGCCCTTTTGCCCCTGGCCCTCCAGGCACATAGCCTATCTCACTTAATTTTCACATAATGACTTTCTAATAACCAATTTAAGGGCCTTGCCTGAGAGATTTCCTTAGAACTGCTTCAAACTGTTTAATGTTACAAAACTTTGGTTCTAAACTTAGAAGAGAAAATTGAGTAGAAAATAAGTTGTTGTCACTGTTAGAATCAATGGTATAATCAGGCCTGTCAAGAGTCACCAGCAGTGAACGGCTGAGCACTACCGCTCTGCCCAAGATTTCTGTTCTTGTATGTTCAAAAGGATTTCAAAAGAGAACAGAGATTTTAAAAGATTTTTTTCTCTTTTTCTCATTTGAAAATGTCTGCTTCAGATTTCACTAATGATAACACATGGGAGAGGTATCCAAAAGGGCTTGGCTCCCTAATGCTTACCACACTTTATGACATTTCTTCAAAGGTGAAGAACTAATTCCCCAAATCTTAGTGCCTTCTGTAGTTTCTGCACATAAAATGTCTCTTTCTCAGACACAAAATTTCTTGCATTTTTTTCTGCTCTTTTGCCAATGTTGCAGGAAATGTCCCAAGCCAAGCCAAACCAAACCAAACCAAACTGAAAGGAAGACTCTTTGCACCAAGAAAATAAGAAGGCAGCAATTAATCTTTACACCAGAGGACTGCTGGATCTTCACTCCAGTGGGCTGTTGTGGGATAATTCTTCAAAGGCAAAAGCCTTGAATTAACAAAACAGCTTAGTTTATATAGAATTTAAAGTGGGAGGTATAAAGCAAGTGACAAAACATTGCACATATTGAGTCATATATTGACAGGCAGGCTAGCCTTGAAACAAAGGAATTGTTTATCATAATATAGAAATGCTCCCGGAACAAGGGGAGGGGACCCTTACAGAGTGAGCATAGTTAAAAGCATTACCATAATAGAGGGGGCCCTTGAATTAGCCCAGAGTGCCTTAAAGTATAGACAATTACTCTGACTCAGTGCTCTTCAAAGGTATGCAGCTGGACTGTAGACACCATCAAGATCTATTGAATTCAGCAGGAACAGCAGAACAGAAACTTGGTCAGAATTGATCATGAAATATCCATAAGTTTGCTATCTTATAAATGTGTTCCTACATTATAATTGTGCCTCAACACCAACAGTATTTTTATACAAGATTCTGGTGACAGTCATCTTTCAGTGTGATCACTGCTGAGTACACAAAGAAAAGAAACTAAGATGAATACAATTCAAACGTGTGAAGGGAAAATTCTGAAGGAATGAACATTCACAACTGGTATACGTGGGGTATGAATTTATGTGTATTATATACAATTGAGTATACAAATATACAAAATGAGATATTTAATTTTATGTGGATGGAAAATGCTAAGCTCAGGTACTTTTTTTTTAAAGAGGATAAAACCAAGGAAAAAAAACAATAGAATCAATCAAAACAAATCAGAGTAAGTGATACAGGACTTCACAACATTACAAAATCAACAGTAGTTACCATAATGCCTTTTGTTGTCTTCAAAATAGCTGCAGATACTTTCGGACATAGTAAAAATCAAACAGAACAGAATAGAATAGAATAGAATAGAATAGAATCGAAACGAAACAGTAAAAACAAAACAATGGATACAATAAAGGATTTCAAAACAAGAGAATAGTAAATTCAAAATGACTACCATATGTATCTTACTATCTTTGAAATAGCTGCTCATGCCATCGGATATAACATAATCAAGCAAAGCAAAAGAAATAAAACCCAACAAAACAATGAATAATGTAGGACTTCAAAATAAGATTATAGGGAATCAACAATGGTGACCACCCTCAGAAGGAAATCCTCCTCTAGAAGCCACGCTGTGTACTGCTATCTTCTGAACAAATGATCAGACCCCTGGCCCTAGACCTGCAAGGTCAGTGAAACACCAAAGCACCACAGGCATCCAGCTGTGTTTCACCTTGACAGCTATCATTGGAGCCTGTGTTTCTCTGAGTCAGCTGATTGCTTGGTGTCGGGGGATTGGCACTCCTTGCTTTGCCAGCCCGCAAACTGGAAAGAGCTGGGATCTGGCTGTCCCCCTGCCAGTGGCGGCCCACGGGGAAAGGCTTGGGTCTGGATGTCCCCTGTCCAGCAGCCTACTCAGGTACTTTTTTACAGTCTAATGGGCCAATAATGGTC
>RJWT010044682.1:0-11742 GCA_004365215.1 Cuniculus paca
ACCCCTCATCCTTAAGACAGGATGAAACTGCATGGCTACTCCTGCTTCAGAGCTCTCATGAGGACCCACAGAAGCTTTTCTATGACTGCACTGCAGCCTGTCTCTCCCAGAATCCTGCTTTCCTTCTAGTCCTTTCTGCACTGCCCATCCTAGGAACATTCTCCACAGTCCTCAGAACACTGGTCTCCATCTCAGAGTCATCTCTGAGAATCTGGATCAAGGCCCTAAAGACCTGCTGCTCTGTGATCATCACTCCTAAAACCCTCCCCTTTCCTGTTCCAGCTGCATAGCTGCTCTGCCCTCCCTGGAACTCACCAGTTTCCTATCTCAGGGCCTCTTCACTTATTCTACAGGAAATCTCTTCCCTTCTCATGGTTCAAGTCTTCTCATCCTTTAAGTCTCAGCTCAGTTATCACCCTCAACAAGGCTCCCTGATCCCCCACCCAGAGTACCTCCCACACGTCCTCTGAGTATAGCATCCTACTTGGCTTCCTTCTGGGCCTTTATCATTCCCTGATGTTAGGTTGGTCTAACTATTCTGTAATTTATTTTGTGTCACCTCTTTTAGGATGCAAATTCCCTGTCCCATCTCTACTGTCAACAACTATGCCTGGAACAAGGTAAGCCCAAGACAGGTGTCTGTACAGTGTATGCAGGACAGTTGATATCAGAGCAGATTCTGACTAGGAATGTGGGACACCCATGAACATGGATGGCATGTTAATCTATGGCTGCTATAAAAGATGACCATCAAATTAAGTTCAAAACATCAAAAAGTACTCTTTTACAGTTCTGCAGGTCAGAAGTCTATATAGTGAAGGAAGAACATGGCCTTGGATTGGATTCCATTGCCTGACAGTCTACACGTTCCTTGGTTTCCTTGCCCCAACATTCCAGTTTCTTTTTCCCTGATCACATTGCAAAATTGTCACATGACCAATTCTTGACACTTTTTCCTCTTCTTCTTTTCCACTTCTCCTCTCTTCCCCCTTCTCCTTCTCCTCCTTCTTCTTCATTTTCTCATCCTCCCTTCTAAGGATCAAACCAGGACCTCACACATGCTAGACAAGCACTCTACCACAGAGTTACATCTCATCCCATACCTTCCCATCCTTTTCTTCTTTTCCTTTTTCATCTTTTATAGCAACACTTGATATTAGATTTGGGGCTCATCTGGATAATATAGGGTGATCCCATTAAAAGATCTTGATTTAGTTATATCTGCAAAGACCACACCAATTTTTTTCTCAGAAAGTTGATGGTCACCAATTCCAGAGATGAGGACATGGATATATCTGGTTCGGAGCCACCACTTAACCCATTACAGATTGGAACAAATCATCACCTGTATATCCATGTCCTTTTACCTGGTATTTAGTATTCCCTTTGTGAATATAACTGTAGGCCATAACAATATGAGATGTGCCTTTGAGTTTAACACTGGCCACATCACAGAAATTCTACCACAGGCAGTAAAGTTGCTTGTAACTCCTTCAAGAACACAGTCTTATCAAACTGTCACCTGCTTTTGTTACAGAAGGTAGTAACACAGGAGCTCATATGTTTTTATTTCACCGATTTATTTTGATAAGCATATGATACAATATAGTTGGCATCCTCTGATCTTGTGTATTTTGTTTTATGCGTTTAAAGATAGTGTGTTAGTCAACTTTCTACAACTGTGACAAAATCTGTAAGATCATCAATTTAAAAAGAGGAAAGGTTTATTTTGGCTTATGGGTTCAGTGGTTTTAGTCCATGGTTAGTTGGCCTTGTTGATTGTGCCCGTGGGGCAGCACAACATCATAGTGAGAGTATACAGAGGAGGGAGCTGCTCACTTCATGGCATCTGGGAAGAATGAGGAAGCAGAAGGGTAGGAGTCCCAATATTCCCTTTAAAGATCACACCACTGATGGCTTTACTTCCTTCCACACCTCATAAAGTTTCCACCATCTCCCAGTGGCACCAAGTTGAGACTTGTCTGCTACAGTACTGATATCCCAGAGAAGAGTCTCATATGAGATTGCTCTGGTCTTTGAGAGAGGAAAGGTTCAACATACATCATGCTTCACATCCCTAGAGTGATACCACTCATCATAATAGACCTTGGAAGAAAGCAGAGTGACTGACAGCATGGAAAGAGCTTTGGAGTCCTCAACAAAGGCCTAATTCTGCTTCAGAGCTCCTGAATACACAGTGATATGGCACATTTACAAAATGGAAACTCACAAAGAGGATGTGCAATGGGCTGGCAAGGCAGAGCTTGTGTTCTAGGGTAACCTCAGTGTGAGAAATTGCAGTGTGTTTTCTGAGAACCTTCTTCCCCCAGCTCAGGAGTTAGCCAAGGCTGCACTACTTCTTTAGAGCACAGGACTACTCTTGTTGGAGCTTCATAACCTTGAGCTGCTCCAGGGTGCAGTGATCCAGGCACCTGCTCAGGAGAGCAGGTGAGGTTGTGAATATTTTACTCTGTGCTGGAGGGCACCATTGGCTCCAGCCTATTTCCCCACCATCTGCCCTGTGACAGGCTTATCTCTTCATTAGCTCTGAGAATTATATCAAAGCCAGATCCAGATTAGGTCAGCTGAATTATCTTGCCTGCAAAACAGATCAGATGACTTGCAAGACCTATGCCCATCTACTCAGAGACTGTGACTCCACCTGAAGTATTCTGATGACAAGTGTGTTAAGATTTAAAGAGAAGTTGTATATAGTTCCTAATAAAAGCCTCATGCCTATTACCATTGGGGACATGTATGAATTCAGCTTGGAAAACCTGTACCTACCTGTCAGGAGCCACCCTGGAACAGAGCTTGCAACACTGGGCATGAAGCAAGCTTCTCCCAGCTAAAAAGGATACCGCTAAATTCCCATAAAGCCTCAGTTTTCTCATATGTGAAGTGCGTGAAAAGATCCCTGATTCTTCTTACATTGCAGATGCCTGAGGGACAGGTACGAGATAATGAATGTAAATTCCTACAAAAACCTGAGGTGCTGCTTGGGTGAGAGGGTTGATTTTGTTGCTGTTTTTGTAGGACTGAGCTGAGAAATCATGTAACGAGTGAACAACGTTACAGCTTCCACAGCAGCCATTCATCCTACTTGTTTCTTGTGATCAGGGCCCAACTGTGTGTGTGTGTCTTAATTCCTACCATTAGATTTGTGTTACTATAACAAAATACCAGGCGAGCTACTTTTAAAGAGAAAATGGTTATGTAGCTCACAATTTTGGAAGTTCAAAGTCTAAAACCAGAAGACTTTATTGCTTCACCTCAAATAGGGAAATGATGAGCAAGAAGAGTAAATAGTCACATTTCGAATGGGAGCAGGGAGAGAGAGAGAGAGAGAGAGAGAGTCAGGGGTTCCATGATCCCTTTTGAGAACATGCTCAGCGACCTAAGACTTCCCATAAGACCTTAACTCTTGTATATCTATAGCACCTTCCACTATGGCCACCATGGGAACCAAGTCTTTATATATAAACTTTTGGGAATACTCAATGTCTAAACCATAAAACTTCCACCCCGAGGTGACCCTCTGTTTTGGTTACTTTTTTCTCATTGCTGGGACAAAATACCTGACTCCCAACGTGAAGGAAGGAGAGGTTTATTTCTTACAGTTTTGGGGCTTTTAGTCCATGCTTAGCTGGCTCCAAGGCAGGGTAGTGTGGCTGAGGCGCTGCTGTTTACGGCCGCTGCAAGCAGCAAGAGCAAAAGCGCCAAGAGGAAAACCACGTCCCCATTCTGACCTTACATTGTATGTTGGCTCCACCCCTTGGCGAGTGCAGAACTCACACCACCAATCCCAGTGCTAGACAACAAGTCAACCATAAATGCTAGATTCAGCCACTTCCATGACTACACGAGGCTTGGGAGGGCCATCTATATACAAACTGTAACACCCTCCTTTCTATGTGCCTTTTGACACTTTCTTTTCACTTGGTAGATGTTGAGCTAGGTAGGGCCCTGTGACAGATCAGAAGACATCAGGAGAAATCTTCCCAGATGTTTCCACAGAGGGGCTCCAACATAGGAATTCTTCTGTTGTCTTGGGTATATCATGCAATTGTAGATCTGACAGAAGCTCAAAACCATGAAGGTGGCATGACCAACAAGGCTGAGAGGAAGGATACGGGGTCTCAGGGCTCATGGTGACTTAACACTGGACGACTTTGCTGACCTCGTTCTCCCATGAGTTTATATAGTTGGTACCATTTTTAGTTCAATGCTCTTTAACTTGCAGCCAAAAGCATTCTAACCCATACCAAAAGTCTTAGAATGGACAAATGGTGTCAGTCTATTGAAAGAGTCTGAAAGGCACAATTTAGTGCACGGTTGTGATAACCCTTCTGCTTCTAGGACTGTTTATCATTTCTGGATTCACAGCTTTAGTCTCAATGCTGACCCAGGAGGAATTTATCCCACTCAGCAATGTAGTAGTACATCAACAGGACTGGGTAGAGTACTGACTGAAGATGTCACCTTGGCCAATTGATCCCCAGGTCCACAGACCAACATAGTCATGACAGTAAGTTCTAGAATGAATGGCACATCTTTCTGTGTTGCCATTAAGTCTCAGTTTCATCAGTATTTTGTTTAGCTTCCATGCTGAAGTCATCATTTAATGTATTTATTAATATATGGGGATATTAATTAATTTCAACTTTTAGGAAGGGTCTCACTACATAGTTTAGGCTGGCCTTGAACCCAATACATAGCTTAGGCTGGATTTGAGCTTATACAAATCCTCCTGCCTCAGCTTCTAAAGTGCTGGGATTACAGGTGTGCATCACCGCACCCAGCACCATTAGTTAACCTCAATCTATGAAATGTTTCCTGTGTACCAGGTCTTATGTTAGGAGTTGTACTGCATTGTCTTTTTGAGCCTCCCAACAATCCAGCAAGGTGAATGTTTTTATGTACATTCTATAGGAATTGATTTCAAGGTTCAGAGAATCAGTCACTATACCTAAAGGCCTGTGTTCTGATTGCAAACCAGCAGAACTAAGACATCACTTCTATGATTCTTGCTAGATTAATTGCCCTGAGTTGAGTTTGCAGCTGGAATTATCCACTTTGGATGTGCACCAGCTCTTAGATGATTCTGGCAGCAACAAAGGAAAAAAAGCATTAACCTTGGGGTCAAGGACCTAAGATTGAATCCTTGTCTTCCTACCTAGGTGGTGATGGGCTGGGCAGTGTTGTCATGGCTTTAAATGATTTTCTTCTCCTTTCTGAGGTTTAGTTTTTGTTTTATTTTTAAACTCTAAAACAGAAAAATAGTACTTAACCTCCACTCAGCTAATTATGAAAGGGAATAACAATTGTGAAATTTCGTAGGAATAATATGTACCTCAAACTGTTTTTCCTTCCTTCCTTCCTTCCTTCCTTCATTCACTCACCCATTCACTCTTCGCACTGCTTTTTGTTACTCCTGGTTCCTCCTGGTTCTGCACCTTGCCTTGGTGCAGGACAGACTCATGCAAGATGCAGGATCTGCTACTTCTTAGCTGGGAAGTGCAGCTGATTCCCATCTGGCTCACTTTCTTGCTCAAAAGAAAATCACTTCCTTGTGTCAGCCACATGCTTCTTACTTTATATGTATTAGCTCATTACATCTTTCCAGTACCCTTCAAGGTTGGCATCCATCATTATCCTGTTACTACGCATGAGGAATGGGGCACAGGTTGGGTAAAAAGTTGATCATGTCTCATGGCTAGTTTGTGTTGGAGTTAGATAATGATCCAATGAAATTGGACTGCAGAACTCAGTTACACTGCTACTTCTCCTTGAGGTGCAGCAAGAAGTCGATCAGGGTAGAGTGTATGTAAAGTCAGCTAACACATCACTAACATCCTGCTAAAGTTAGCTTTGCCTGTCAGTGGCTCCATGTACTGGTTACCTGACAGGTTCTGGGATTTGCTTGCCTGGCTTCTATGCTAGTTTTGTTACTAAGGTAAGAATTTTATTTCCTTCATCAGCAAAAGAAGAACAATAAGAAAACTCAGCATCTGAGGGTTTTTGAGAGGAATTTTTAAAAAAAAGGACAAAAGAAAATTGTGTATCTGGAGATTTTGAGGAAATCAGTCAAGTTAGTAGAGGCAAAACATTAGAACAGGACCTAGATACTTTATATTCCTTACAACCATGGACTTGGGTTAGTAGCAGTGATGAGCAAACACATCACAGGTCCTTCACAGGGTGCAATGGATTAGTCACCATGGTCTCACTACCATCTATGGAATTGGGGTTGGGCTGCCCACTAAAAAAGGGTTAATATGAATATTGGGATTTTTCAAAACATGCCTGGGATGCTCAGGGGTCTGGCTACCTCTTCTTGACACAAGAGGTTCGCAAGACCTAGGCATTACCAGGTCCTTGCTGAGCAATCCACTCACATCCCAGGCTCTAGAGGAACCACTGAGTGTTGAGCAGCTCCATGCGAGAAGGAAAGGGATCAGATGGTGAAGGTTGAGAGTGCCATTCTTTAATAACTTTTAACTCTGACATTGAAGGCATTTGTAATTCATCTCTACATCCATCTGATGCTCCAGGGTTGGAAGCTTCCATTTCTGTGTATTTCCTTGAGAGAGGTAAAGCAGTATTCCTGTGGAAGGCAGATGAATTACTCCTTTCTTTCTTTACTTCTCAGTTGTGTGAGCATAAAAAGAATTTTGTCCTTTATCTTGGGGCAAAGCTGGGCTGTGGATCCTGCCTATGCTGCCTACGCTGACTGCCTTTAGGCTGGATGCCTGTAGTCCATCTCCTTCCTGGCCAGAGCACCCTGTCTAAATATGGTAACCTTGCTTCCATGCTTCCTCCTGCCGTGAGTCAGGCCTTAAAAAGACACCACTGAGTAAATGGACTCAGCAGGTGCCCTCATGGGGATGCCATCTCATCTGTGCTTATGGACACAGGTGTGACATTTCTATCGCTGAGACATGAGAGGGATTTGAGTGTGAACTCAGGGAAGGTTCGCCTGTTCTAGGGCTGCACACAATATAACATGGGAGTTTCCACGTGAGCTGAAGGATGACAATGAGGAGGGACTAACTGGGCTCTGCTGGGTACTCAGAGGGAGAAGGAAGAGCATACTGTAGGACACACAGGCATGGGCATTTGCCCCTGAGGGCACCTGCTTCCATGTTCTCACAGCTCCTGTTAACCTCATCATCCTAGTGAGGTCACTTGCTTGTCTGTGTGCTTCTCTCCTGTGTACTGCGCCCACTGAGGCCAGAGGCCTTGTCTTTTCCTATTCTGCATCCTTAGGGCTTAGTTTACATGATGGAAAGTGAAGGAATAAATAAATCAGCAGATACTATCTTATCACTTCATCATTCATGAGAAAACTCTCCCCATTTCCCCTCCCTCACCCCTAACCTGGGTAAGTCTTTCCTCATCAGAAATATGCCAAGAACCTCATTTTTTTCTATCCTGGCCTAATGCTCCCCCCACTTTTTTTTGAGTTAGACCAAGAGAATTCAGTTCAAACATCTGTTGTTTGAAACCAAAGTCTGCCGATGCCACTGCCTGAAGACTAGAGGTCTGAACTCCCTATGCATTTGCCTTCTGCAGGAATGTGGTTAGAATGTTTTACGAAAAAGCAGGAATGAAGTGTGAGTGTTTATGTGTACATGGGTTGTACGTGTGTGCATGTATGTGTTTGTGAGTGATTCCACATGGTTTAGTAATCACCTACTTGATCATCCATTTCTATGAGGTCACTTAACTTCTTAGACGCTCAAAGTTTTCATCAAATAATGGGCATAAATTTCTCACTGGAAATGTCATTGTGAGGATCAGAGGTGCTATATTTGAATAACCTGGCACCTAAGGGTTTGGTTAATTCTATTTCTGAGTTCAACTGCTGCAATGCCCAGGGGCCTTCCCCATGACCCAAAAGGAGCTGACAGTATCAGGTTTTCATCCACCCACGGGGCTTATTCAGGGGCCTTTCGAAGCAAGACAAAGACAGAGCAGAGCCAAGGGTTCTCGAGCCAGAAGCACTTGAGTGAAGCTGTAACGCCCATCCTGATTTCTCCTGAATGGGCCCTGGGGAAGGGCTGATGGAATGCAGTCTGCTGGACAGCCACAGTGAATGACTCAATCTACTTGTCTTCACTGGGTGCTGTGTCTAGAATCATTTAGCCCTACATGACTGTTTCTGAAATTGAGGCCATGGAGGAGCTCAGGCAGTATCACTCTTTTCTCATGCTCAAACATCCTTCCAACTCTGACCAATGTTCTGGGGAAGGATAAAAATCAAATGAGCCCTCTGTTTATTGTATAACTGGTAGGTCTCAGATGTGGCACTTTGTGCATGCTAGAATGTGAAATTGACATCGTGGCTTTGTGATTCAGTGGTTCTTGACTGGTAATGATTTTTGCATCCAAAATGATATTTTAGAAGATATACAGGAAAAATTTGATTGCCAAATCAAACTAGTAATCTTAATAGATGCTAAAAAAGCAATAAAAATATCTACAGTCCCCTTTAAAAAAACTCGAAAACTAGAACAGAAATTTCTCTACCTGATGAAGAACATCTATGAATCCCACAGCTAACATCCCTGTTAAGAGTAAAAACTTACAGCTTCTCCTGAAAACCAAGGTGATGAGAAGGCTTGCTCTCACCACTCCTGTTCAGCTTCATGATGGAGGTTCAAACCAGGACAATCAGGTAGGAGGAAGGAAGGTAGGAAGGAAGGTAGGAAGGAGAGGATGAAGGGAAAGAGGGAGAATGTGAAGGAGAAAGAAGAAAAGAAAGAAGGAGTATCTAGATCATAAAGAAAGATACATATTCATCTCGAGTTGCAAACGACATAATTATGTATGTAAAATCCTAAAGGACGAGCTAAAACAAATTATGAAAACTATTAAGTGAGTTCACCAAGTTTGCATAATACAAAAATCACAATTTTAAAAACAAATATATTTCTGTACACTAGCAATGAACATTCCCAAAGTGAAATTAGGTAAACAATTCGGCTTACAATAGCATAAGAAATTTAACCTAGGAATAATTTTTTTAAAATAATGCAAAAGTTATACTCTAAAATCTACAAAGATTGTGCAAGCAAATTTAGATAAATTAAAAGATATCCCATGTTCATGGATCAAAAATGTAATATTGTTCACTTGAGAATATTCCTCCAATTAACCCATATAATCAATGCAATCATAACTGACTTTTGCAGAAAGTGACAAACTAATCCTAAAACTGATATAGAAACTCAAAAGATCCAGGATAGACAAAATAACTCTGAAAAATAAAAAGAATGAACTTAGAGAACTCACACTTCTGAATTCAAATCTTGCTACAAGATACAGTCATCAAGATGGTGTGGTCCTGGAAAAAAGATAGATGTGTAAATTAATGGAATAGAATTGATAGTTCAGAGTTAAATTTTCAAATTTTTAGTCAGTTGATTTTTGGCAAAGATGCCTAGGATATTCAATGTTGAATATTCTTTCAAAAAATAATGAGGGACAGGTAGATACCTGCATACAAAAGATGAAATTATATATCTTCTTCACATCATACATAAAAATTATCTCAAAATGAACCATAGACCAAAGTGTTAAAAATTGAAACTTCGAAGAAAATATGGAAATCTTTAAGACGTTAGGTTAAACAAACCCTTTCAGATATGAGACCAAAAGTTCAAATAGAAAAATAGATAAACTAGACTTTTGTAAATCAAACATTTTTTCTTTTAGAATGCTTTTAAGAAAGATTAAATATGACTTAAAACATGGGAGTATATATTTGAAAATCACTTATCTTATAAGGGACATATTTACAATGTAGAAAGAAATCTCACAAGCAACGTAAATAGCTAAGAAACACATGAAAAGATTCATAACACCATCAATCATTAGGGAATGAGATACTGTTTCACATGCTCTAAGATTATATTAAGAAATACAGACAGAAAGAAATATTGGCATACACAGGGAGATTTTGGAATCCTCACACAGACATGAGGAATGTAAAAGGGTACAGCCACTATGGAAGATCAGTCTGGATGTCTCACAAGATTAAATACAGTTATCGTAGGACTCAGCAATTCTATTCATAGATACACGGTCAAAATAATGCAATTGATATACATGCAAACACTTATCTAAGATTGCTCATAGCAACATTATTCATAATAGTCTATGATTGGTCACTTTCTTGTTGCTGGAGCACGATACCCAACACTCACAATTCAGAGGAAGAGAGGTACCTCTAGGCTCACCTTTTCAATCCAGAGTTAGTTGGCTCCAAGACAGAAAGGGCATGGTGATGGACCTGTGCTCACATTACAGAGGACAGGAAGCAGAGAGAGAAAGGAGGAGCTGGAGAGGAAGATATACCCTTACAGGTCATACCCTCAGGGACCTGCCTCTTTGTATCAGATCCCACTGCCTAATAGCACATTTAGCTCTACGGATAGCATTTCCACAATCCAATCACCTTTCAAAAGTCCTGTCCATAACTGCATGAGGTTTTGAGGGGACATTCTCAATCCAAACTGTGACAACCAAAAAGTAGAAAAAAATGGATAAATAAATATGGCATATATATATAGATATATCTATATATATATTGAAATATTATTTGCCAGTGAAAAGGAATGAACTATTGATACCTTCTGTAACATAGAGGAATTTCAAAAATGTTATACTAGATGAAATGAGCTAGGCACAAAGAAATAAAATATGTTCAAAATGGGCAAACATGTGAAGATTAATCAATTAGTGATTAATCATGGCTGGGGCAGAGTAGGAAGGATGGAAAGGGTAGATGAAGGGTGGAGGGTTGATGGCTAAAGGATATTACGTTTCTTTTAAGGATAAAGAAAATATCCTAAAACTGATTGTTTTGATGATTGTACAACTCTAAACAAACAAACAAACAAACAACTCTGAAATGTCCACTTCCAGTGGGGAAAGTATGTGGTATGAGAATTATATATCAGTAAAGGTGTTCAAAATAAAACCTAGCATTGAGTGACTCCTGGAAGCTGGGTTTCCCTAAAACCAGAGTTGGGGTCAGGGAAAGTAGTTTTCCTTCCATTTAGGTGTGCAGAAGAAGGCTCTGGGTCGAGTGACAGTGCCTCAGCAACATCTCTGGGGACCCCTCTTTGGGCATCTTGTTTCATAGTGGATCTGCCTGACACTTTGGTCAAATGCTGAGTTTTTCTTGCAGGACTAGGGCTTTAGTATTCACTACTGAGCATGCAGCATTGCATCCATCAGTGGGCACTGGAGGTACACAAAACTGACTTTTTCAGGCTCAGCTATAGACAACCTGTGAGGCAGTGGAAAGCTAGTTGACCTCCATGGGATTCAATATTTGTCTATAAATTCGGGAGAAAAATAGATGTGAAGTTTCAAATTCCACATCTGGTCCTTAGTGAGTATTTAACAGTTGTCTATTCCTTCCCTCCAAAGTATTGGCGGAAATTCTGGCATTGCTTCATGCACCTGGAGGAGATAACTTGGAACAGCAAGGCAAGCTCATTAATTCATTTATAGTAATGACAGTGATCATAAAGAAATGGTTTGTAGAAACAAAACAAAACATAATAAAACAAAACAAACAAAGCAGAACAATGTAAGCGATATAGAATTTCAAGATATTTGATTTTACTTATCCCTGATGGTATGGGCAGGTATACTGCAGATAACAAGAGCCATTATGGTAGCCTTATCGATTGCTTTATTTTTTGTTTTTTGTTTTTTGTTTTTTTT